>SKCR01035340.1:0-81498 GCA_019454045.1 Zanthoxylum bungeanum | reverse complement strand
AGGTTAATTTGGACATGTAAATTATATAACTTATTTGTTGGTTCTTGGGTGGGTGTTATAGTATTAGTCACTTAGTTTCTGCTAAAGAACATTTGAGGTGGTGTATTATTTTTTCTAATAATTGCGTCTGTTAAAAAAAAAGAAAAGAAAGAAATTTTGTTGATGATTTTAAGGCTATATTGATGTCGCCGGAAAGCTGCATATCAGAGTAATCAGAAGCAGCACTGACAGGGTTGAGGAGGCTGACTGATGCCGCGTCTGTGTGAGGAGGCTATGAGATTGGATTCGGCTTACAGTACACTGACAGTGTTATTGTATTAGTCACTTAGTTCTGTTTTGGTTGTAATACTTTTCTGTGTTTTAAAATCATAGCTTGGAGAGTTGGTACTACAAAATTGCTTTTCAATACCATCCAGCAGAAAGAAGAAACGCTATGAGAGACTAAGAAATTTTGTTTTCTCTAAAATCTGTTTAAAGTCGCCTCATCAAAACCAAATTCTCACTTTTATTTTGCATTTGATAAAATGAACAAAGAGAAAGCACATGTTCTCGCAAAAGCTACAGCAAATCAGCTTACCGCATTGGCTGCTGATTGTAGTGATTTTTCTCTTTCTTCTTTGCAGCAGCAAGCCTTGCACTCCTGGCAGCAGCCTCACTAGCAGCCGCCCGGGCAGCAGCATCCATCTCTTTACTTGACTTCTTCTTCTTTGAAGAAACCACTTTCTTAAGCCGCACTTTCACATCAACAGATGTACCAGCTGCCTTCTCGATCTCTGTACTTTCATCCATCACATCTCCAACAACATTGGTGCTATCAGACTGGTCTTTTGATAGTTTGTCCTTCTTTTTCTTCTTTTTTGCATTTTTGTTCTCCCCAAAGGCATTCTCCTTTTCAACATCCCCATTCTCTTCTCCTTTCTTCTCCTGTGCAACACCTGAAAACAGGTAACAACAGTCCATGTTAGTGAAGCTACTAAGTTACAGATGGAATATAGTAACAACAATTGATCTGAAAAACTACCCACTGAAGTCTAGTTTTGAAATAACCAAACAAGTAAATATCCACCATCATCTTAATCAATACTTCACATGCGTGAAAACTGACTCATATGTTCAAGGATAAAGCTATGACAACACACTCTACACCCAACAACTGAAAGCCTATAATATAAGAATTTGACTATGGGAAAGAGGGACATTATGAAGATTTAAGATCGAGCAGAATTCAACAAATAACACATGAATAGCATTGAAAGGACAAGGACTTGATAGTTTTGTTTTCCACATTTATTGAATAAAGCATTTAGAATTCAGTAATAAAACAATTCCAAAATGAAACGATCTATACACAATCACACACTCAATACCAACACTCAAGAATAAGCTGCCTAGGTGGCGCGTATAAGTTAGGCGGCTCAAGAATGAGCTGTATAAGTTAGGCGGCCACTAGCTTCCACGGCCTGAGATCGGCGATTCAGCGGCCTCGGTGCCACTTAATAGCACCTAGGGCCGCAGATTTGACGCACCATGACAGAACCAAAATGCTGCAGTTTGAATTGGAAAAAGGATATATATATATATATTATATATATATATATTAAAAAAAATCTACCTTTTACAACACAAATCCTTACCATCAAAAGCAAAAAAATCTACCTTTTACAACACAAATCATTACCATAAAAAATATAGAAATTTAAGAAAAATTTCTAATTTTCAAGTTTATTTTATTGTCGTTTTCCCAATGACTTTGAGTTTGGGTTTTATATATGGAATTAATTTTTTAGTTGTCGATTTTTGATTTTTATTACATTCTAGTTGAAATTTGAATAAACATGATTTGTATAATTTATTATATTGGAAAAAATTATATTTTAACTGGGCATCAATGAATAAACATATGCAGACACACACACAAAATACAGCAGTGCCGTGGTTTAAAAATTGATGTGAAATTACCATGGGATCCATCTCGGCCACAGTCCTTATTCAATCCCATCTCAGCAAGAAGGGCATCAAGTTCTTCAAGACCCTTTTTCTTCAAATCCTTCTTTGAAAGCTGCCTTTCTGAATCTTTTTGTACTGAAGGAGCTTCAAGAGGCTTCTTAACTATTGGCTGCTCCAATTCTAATGGTTTTTCGGTTTCATTGTCATGTTCTTCCTCAACATCATCGTCAGCTTCATCAAGACCTTCCTCGCTGTCACTTTCCTGGAATCCAATTGGAATAAATATAAGAATTATCTAATATAACCAGATAACCCAAATAGGCAAATAACAAAGCAATTTCCTAGAAAAATAATTCCAATATCATATATGCATAGTAACATTTTGAACACCATGATCCACCAGGAGATCTGGTCGAAATAAAGCATTGAGAATATTTATCCACACTTTAAATGTGTAATTATTACGGTTTTTTTACCATCATATAATATATGCCATATTATTTAACATTATTTTCCAACCATGTTAATAACCAATTTCAACAAATGTACTCATACATAACCATGAATGCACTTAGACAAAAAAAATATGAGTGGACCCGAACAATCAGGTTTTTGGAAACCACGGTAACTTAATGGGGGTGGCCCATCATGTACCGGAATATTTGGTCAACAGTACGAACAAAGTGCAGCTGCCGTTTCTCAAAGCTAATTTCCAAGTAACTAGAGGCTACTATCTAGACCTATGAAATGCATCTATAGAAGAATATCCATAGGAGAATACAACTTTGTATGTATGGCTAATGCAACATCGATTTATCAAGCTGCAGCAAAGCACTATGAAATGCATCTATGGAAGAATATCAATAGGAGAATATAAATTTGCATCTACATCTAATGCAACAACGAATTATCAAGCTGCAGCAAAGCAAAGTTTTAGGCTCTGCAGATCGATATCACAAAGGAGTCCATACTTTATGTTGATGCAGTGACATTGCCTAATCATGGAGCAGCAGAACAGTAGACGTAGCTCCTAGGTTTTGGGAGAAACCAAGTCGGGCAGCCACGTCATCTCTTTTTACAACCTCCATCAAAGCTTGTTGCATCAACACATATTAAGATGATCTATCCAATCTAACAAACTAAATGACTGCATCTTAAATGTCATTTAATTTATTGTGACAACATAACAGAAAATCTTTTAGTGGAAAAGCTCAAAGCAAAGACAAACACACAACTAGAATTATCAGGTTAAGCAGCAGGACAAAAGGATAAAATAACCCATGCATGATTAATACATGTAAACCAAAATAAGAAGCATGAGATCCTTAAATACACGTATAAACTTCAAAGGATCAAATTATATTTTCATATAACTAAACAATCAGACAGGAACAAAAGCAAATAAAAACATAAAATCAAATGCTAACGAACCGACAAAAACAGTTCAAATTCCACAACTCTCCGCAAACATCTACAGCATGTGTAATCATCCAACCATTAAGCAAAACAAATCCACACAAGGAAATGCAATTCAGGCAAGATTGTTTTCTTCATGGGAATACCCACATCAGTCACTCTATAGACACATTGTCCACTAGATTACCATCTAAAGCAACAAACTACCCATCAAATATTAATAACCGCAAAACTAAATTTTAGAAAGAAAAAAATTAAAACCTCAACAGCAGGCTCCTGAGTCTCCTTCTTGTCGTCAGATTCAGCAGCGCCCCAAACCGATTGAGGCGGCGCGGTTGTAGCATAGTAATCGTATCGTCCTCGTCATCCACATCAGCCCATGATTTTACTGTGAGTGGCGCCGGAGCCCAGAAAACTTCCTTCTCCTTCTCGGAATTTTTCGCTTTGCTCTTCTTCTTCTTCTTCTTCAAACTCCCTAAGGCCGCAAACACGTTCGTGCTGTTTATCACCGACGACTCGTCCCTCTTCCCTCCCCCCATTATCAATATATACTTTCTAGAGAGGGGCAAAACCGGAAATCGAATTTTCAATACAAAAACAGATGATAAGGTTAATAAGCCAAACGATCTGATTATTAAAAAAAATTAGGGTTTGTGAATGAACAAAAATACAAAACGGTTCGTTTAAACTGAATTTCTTGTTGAGATTCAAAGTTATAAGAAAATTGAATGTATCTGTTTATGTTATTGTATCTCGTATAATTAGAGAGAGAGAGAGAGTGAGTGAATGAATGTCGTTGATGAGCTTAGGGGTCGATGCACGTTGGCACCCCAAATGCTTTAATTTGTCTTTCCGTTTAAATTATTCTTTATTTAGCAGATCAAGTTCAAGATGGCAATGGTGGTTTTATTTTGACGGCTATTTCTCTTTTTACAAATTAATACCTTCATATCCCCAAATCAATACACACACGTGTATATATAGATATACTAGTTTTTGCCCGTGCCTACGGCACGGTGTTTACAAATTAAATGATTTTATTTTTTAATTAAATGATGCCCGTGCCTACGGCACGACACGGTATTACAGAATTAAATGATTTTATTTTTTAATTAAATGATGCCCGTGCCTACGGCACGGTGTTACAGTATTTGGCCCGTGCCTACGGTACGGTGTTACAAAATTAAATGATTTTATTTTAACTTTCTATTTTTTTATTTGAAAATTTGAAAATTTTGACCCTTTCCATCAATCAATTCACTCTCTTTCCTCCAATTACCAATGAAATGATCTGAGCCGTTAATTAAGCCACATAAAGAGAGCCGTTGGATGCACTCTCTTTCCTCAAACACCATTGTGCTTTATAATATAGATATATATATAATTTACAAATAATATATATATTTATTTTATTTTATTAAAATCGAACATATACAAATAATATATATATTTATTTTATTTTATTAAAATCGAACATATATATTATTTTACAAATAACATATACACTTATATATATATATATATATATTTTTTTTTTTTTTTATTTTATTAACATATATACTTTCCCGATCAAAATCGAACTGAACCGGTTCAATTTTTTATTTTTAAAATCAAAAAATAAAATTTAATATTTTTATAATTAAATAAAATAATTTATGACGTAGACCGATTTTACCGATTTTTTCGGAACTGTTCAACCGATTGATTCTACCAAAAATTAAGGGGAAAATTAATGCATTTCAGCCGGTGAGAGGAAAAAATAATTAAGGGGAAGAAATAAAAAAGAAAATAATTTTAAAAATAAATAAAAGAAAATAGACAATGGGATATTATGAGGAAGAAAATTTAAGAGAGATAATAAATGGGGTAAATAAATAGTGTTAGATAAATTAATTTTTTTTATTATATATAAGTAGTGTTAAATAAATTAAATGAATAAATGAATTCTAAATAAATAATAATAAATAAGAATTTTGTAATATTTATTAAACAAATTCAAAAGAATCTATATAATAAAGGAGAATGGTGTTGGAGGAAATAGAGTGTATCCAACGGCTCTCTTTATGTGGCTTAATTGACGGCCCAGATCATTTCATTGGTAATTGGAAGAAAGAGAATGAATTAATTGATGGAAATGGTTAAAAATTTTCAAATTAAAAAATAGAAAGTTAAAATAAAATCATTTAACTAAAAAATAAAATCATTTAATTCTGTAACACCGTGCCGTAGGCACGAGCAAATACTGTAACACCGTGCCGTATGCACGGGCAAAATACTGTAACACCGTGCCGTAGGCACGGGCAAAAACTAGTATATATATAAAGAGCAAAAAAAATATAAATTTAACAAAAATAAATAAATAAATTTATAAAATATAAATATTTAATTAATAAAATAATATAAGTATAGTATTTATAGATTAATACATATAAATAATTAATTTTGGAGGAAATGATAAAAATATAATTTAAAAAGGGGACAAAGGAGGGGTATTTGTCAGTGAGGGAGAAAAGTAATTTTCATTTATTTTCATGGACAGTCATGTGATTGTGCGCTGCTGAGGTCAGCCGTTTGATTTATGATGTAGTTTAATTTCGCGTGGTCCCCGCATAGGTGTGAGGTTTTCTTTTGCAAGATTTTCATTTTCATCTTCTTCCCTAATATTTACAATATAATAATATATATATCAGTAAAAAATCAAAAGAAATATTTATCCTTATGACAAAATTATTAATGTTTTTATATTATTATTAAATCATTTAATATATTAAAAATATAGGAATAAAATAGTAATAAATTAATATAAAAAAATTATTATAAACCTATTAATTAGTTTTGTTCGATTTTCACATTACTAAGTATACACGTAATTTCTAACCTATTAATTAATAATATTCAAATTAAAAAAAATTGATAATTGAATAATTTATTTTTCTCATCACCTATTACTATTAAATTTAATCTCTTAAGTTTATAAATATTTAATCATTTTAAAAAAAAATTGTATTTCTTTTTAATCGTTTTTTGATTAATCTAAGGCTTGATAAACTTTCCCTTTCCATTTTTGTCCTTACAGACAATTAAAAATATATAAAAAAAAAATGTTGATTGGTTTATTATTTACTGATTAATTTTGATACAAACTAATAACAACGGTTCACAAAATCACATAGCTTGCTTTCTTTTTATTTATTTATTTTTTTCTTACTAATTTTAATTTTAAAAAATTAAACAATTCTCAAATATAAAATATTTGATTATAAAAATTACATGTTATCATGAACTTCCAAATGAGTACTCATATCACGGTGTTTTGACAAGAAAAAATGATTAAAAATACATATCACAATCATATAAGCTTAGCCACCGATGTGACTAAGGGAATGTAATATGAATGAGATATATATAACATAATTTCCAATCATCATTGTGATTAAGGTAAAATATAATTAAGATCGAGATCAATGTGACTGTGACTGTGACTAAGTTGAATGTGATTTAGGTAAGATGTGATTGTTACTGAACTTAATTTTTATAACATCCTAATATAATGAAGACTTTACCAGCATGAGATGAGCTGAACTCGTCTCGAGCATGACATCCTAAAAGCTTGAATGGCTTACCGACCTAGTTTCTCACCTGCAAGACTAGCAAATTATTTTGGTGTGAGGTATAAACTCAATAAGTACCTATACTCATACCATAAACGGCAAAAATAAGTCTTGAAATAATAAATAATTATATATATATATATATGTGTGTGAGTGTGTCAGAAAAAAAAACTTTAAAATATTGTGTTGTTACGCGTGAAAGCCTATAATTGTAAGGTCACAGATATACAAATTCAGAACTTTAAGAAAAATGTACTTGAATTTTTCCTGAAAATCCTTCGAACTTTGTACCATTTTTTACACTATGAATACAAATCCTCTGAAAGTACTCACTTACACTGATCTAGAAACTGAATTCATATGGTATACATAATATAAAAATGAAACTTAATAAAAATTGTAATCGAGAATTGTAATATCCAAATTATTTGAATTCTGAAATTAAACTCTTTTATCATATATCAGAAAACAAGACATATTTGAAATATCATCCAATCAGAAAGTTTGAAAACTTTCTTTAGTAATAACTCAAATACTAAACTTTATACGAAAAACATTTTGAATGTTTGAGATCCATGTCATATATATTTACATATACGAATTCAAAAAAATATATAACTTGTACCGATCCTCAAATCTATTACATAACAATCATAACCATACGACTTCAGAAAACTTATTTGTAATCAGACATATTTGAAAAGCATTTCTAACATTAAAATTTTCATGTGTACCTTTCACGTACAAATCTTCGAGAAATGCGTACATGTACAAATCTAAGATCTTAACTCATTACAGACCTTTAGAATATTGTATAACCAACAACATAGATATATAGGTCTTTTAGATATCAAAAGTCCTTGTATAGCGACATTAAAAGTCAAAATGTCCAAAGAATACATGACTGAGTCATAAACAGATATATGTACTGGTTATGCATATAATGCTTGTATGTAACTCACTATCTATTTTAGAATATGTATGAGGTGAACGACTTCCGACCAAAATTTCTAACCAATACCTCTACGATGAATGCACACACATCATCATAACATATATAGGTACTTAGAAATTATAAATCAATCCAAATACGTAATAAATATATCAAAATGTATTTCAGAGTTACTATAACATTAGCCAATTTAAACAAAATGTAAAAATCAGAAGTTTGGTCATTGATATCACTTATCAATATTCAGAAAAAACAATAAACATAAGTCAGAATAGAAACCATCATTATAACTTCATAGTATTGTTTTCAAAGTAGTTCATCAGTTAGCATTGACATAAATTAAAATATGTAACATCTCATAAGATGACATAAACAAAAATCATAATCCAAATCATCTCCTCAGCAAACAGTGACAAAAATCAAAATCAGAATCATTTCATCGGATAACAGTGACAGAAATCAGAATTAGAATCATTTCATCAGATAACAGTGATACTAAATCAGAATCAGAATCATTTCATCATATAACAGTGACAGAAATTTAAATCAAAATCATTTCATCATATTATAGTGACAGAAATCAGAATCAGAATCATGTCATCAGAGAATAGTGATAGAAATCAAAATCCAATTCATTTCATCAACGGATGCGTATGTGTTCACATCGTCAGATTATGCATGTATATGTATATATATGAACGTGTATGCATAGAAGGTCTGAAAACTAACTCAATCGGACGAGACCTGATGTGATCCTAGCAGCATCTGATTCGATCCAGAGTACAATAGATCCAATCCATGTACCGATTGGACCAATTACAAGACACATAGCTCAAAAGATCAAAGACGTTATGGCAGGCCTGGACCAACGTCATGTAGCTGAATTGAACAAACACGTTCGAGACCAATTAGACTTCAAGGAAGATGATTCAAGGGTTATACATTTGACCCAAGTCATCGAGGAGCAGCATGGATCGTTTTCAGTTATTTAGACTTATTTTCATCATATTATTATATATTTGTATGATTGGAACCAACGTGGATAACCGTTTTATTTCTTAGTTGGGTTAGTTTATTTTTATTTATTTGTGGGTCAAAATGGGCTACAAATTAGGAGTTATGGACTTTTAGTTGGTAATGGGTAGTTTAATGCTATTTTAGACTTTTTGGCTCTATTAGGGTTTGAGCATGTCACTATTTAAACTCAAAAACAACTCTTAATGAGACACCCAATATTTTGAGCGTGAATAATAACTTTCTTTGAGATTAAGAAATTTTTATTAAAATTCAGTGATTGAACAAAGACTTATCAAAGGGTTGGCATCATTTGTGGCGTCCATTTTGCTGGCAAAATTCATCTGAGGCTAACTCCAAGGGTTTTCAAGGACAAGTTCTTTGGGGGTCTACGGGATCTTGGATAGTGTTTCATCCTTTCGTATCCAGTTTCATATCAATTGGTATCAGATCCATATTCCAGGTTTGACTTTTTTTTCTTTCTTTCCATTTCTTTTTTTTTCTTTCCGTCTTTCAATCTTGTCTTTTTTTTTACTGTGTGTCGTTGATAAAAAAAAAAGAACAAAACTCTCTTTCTTAATTTGTTTGCGTGTGTTATTGTCAAAAAAAAATTTACAGCCCACGTCTGACATCTATTCATTAGTCTGTTTAAAGTTACAGTGAGTGTTGACCATTTGTTGGTTTTCAGAGTTCATGCGCAGCGGAAATCGTGTTCGGTAACATGAAACAGATTTATTTTCCACATGAACAATCAAAACTGGATCCGTATTTTCTAGTACATTAATAACATAAATATTTAGAACTCAAGTAAGAAATATACATGTTGATCTGGATCTATTTGAATCACGATTCTTTGAACCACGATCTTCCTCAACTTATCTCCTCACCTCAAACGGCACGTGTGGGCGTGAAAATAATTACGAATAACACTCTAATAATGTGAATGATTCGTGTACGCAACACATGAGATGAATCATGTGTGCTACTTTCTTTTTAGTTTTCTCAAAACCAAAACCAAAACCAAGAAAAAAAAAACCTTTCTTTTATTTATTTTTCCAGCAGCCACGGTTTTTGTTTCTTGTTGTTGTTGTTCTTTTGTTTTTGATCAAAAATGATCTTCTAAAAAAACAAAAACACAGCACACGTTTTTTTTAATCTTTAATAGGATTTGTTGTTGCTATTTGATTTTAATTACTCAAAGTATTCGTCCATTGATATAGTCATTACCTATGCAATGATCCTCCATAACAGATTCGTAAAGGAGCTAGGTATAAAAAAAATTCGTTAACCTCTCCAATTACATCTTTATCATTGACTTTCATTAGTTCTCAAGTGAACAATTAATTCATAACTTTTATGAATTTGCGCGCTAATCGTTCAGGTCCTGAACTAACAAACAAGGGAATCTTATGAACGGATTTCATTGTATCAGGTTAGCATTCCCAGCTATTCATTCAACTCATTCCCAAAATACAATGTTTACGAAATGTAATAAATACAAATTCATACCGAGTAAATTAAAAAATAAATTAATATGATATAAGAGTCTGCTAAATACAACAAATTAAGATCATCACATATATGACCATCATTATGATAAAATTGATGTTCTTTATTTAACGGAAATTATTAGAACTTTTCAATTTTATCTGATTCTGTCCAATATAATCTTATTATATAAAATACATTCATTTTTATGTCTCTACATAATATAGTCTGGATAGAACTATACCATTCATAATGAAATGAACTGTATTTATGATTTTGGATTTGAAGATTCTCAACTTCAAATCATAGTCATGGATAAATTTTGATTATTACTCTTTAAATTTTATCCATGCATATATGTATGTAACACTTTACATATACATATGTGTTTAATTTAAAGTCACGTAAATAATCACTGAATTTTCACTAATTTTATAAAGCAAATCAAAATGCATACATGGAATAAAATCGAATCATAAATTATTAATCAATCATGTTTCAAACACATTTTCTTGTCGAGCATAAAAATCCCAACAAACTCTCACTTGCCCTAAAGCAAATGAGACATATCTCTAATCTCTAATCCTTCTAGATGCCCCTCAAAACTCTTTGCAGGTAGCGTCCTGGTAAAAGGATCGGCTAGATTCTCTGTAGATTGAATCTTCAGAACAGCCACGTCTCCGCGTTGCACAATGTCCTTAATCACATGATATTTCCTCTCAATATATTTTGATCTCTTGTGGCTTCTTGGTTCTTTGGAATTAGTCATTGCACCACTATTATCACAATAAAGTGACAATGGCTTGTCCATATCTAGAACCACTTCCAGATCGGTAAAGAACTTTCGGAGCCAAATCGCTTCTTTGGCACCTTCACAAGCAGCCACATATTCGGCTTCCATAGTTGAATCAACAACACATGATTGTTTGATGCTTCTCTAAACTATAGCTCCCCCACCAAGAGTAAATACTGATCCAGATATCGATTTTCGATCATCTATATCAGATTGAAAATCAGAATTAGTATATCCAATCGGAATCAAATCACTGCCAGAATAAACAAGCATATAGTTCCTCGTTCTCCGTAGATACTTGAGAATATTCTTAACTGCTACTCAATGATATAATCCTGGATTTGACTGAAAATGACTAACCATTCCCACTGCATAGCATATATCAGGTCTTGTGCATAGCATAGTATACATCAAGCTCCCCACTGCCGACACATATGGAATATGTCTCATATCTTCTTCCTCTTGGGGTGTCGAAGGACACTACCTTTTAAAAAGAACAACTTCATGACGGGAAGGTAAGTTACCTTTCTTAGAGTTTTGCATTGAATATCTAACAAACATCTTGTCAATATACAATGCCTGAGACAGAGCTAGTAGTTTTTTCTTGCGATCTCTAATAAGACGGATCCCAAGAATGTAACTTGCTTCTCCCAAATCTTTCATTTGGAATTGTCCAGCCAGCAAAGCCTTTACGTCTGATAATAGTTCTACATTATTCCCAATAAATAGAATATCATCAACATAAAGTATTAGAAAGACCACTCGCTTGTCCTTGATGAATTTATAAACACAAGATTCATCAGGATTTTGGATAAAGCCATAAGATTTGATCGCCTCATCAAATCTCATGTTCCAAGATCTGGACGATTGCTTAAGTCCATAGATAGACCTTTGCAACTTGCAAACCTTTTGCTTTTTGTCCTTGCTTATAAAACCTTCTGGTTGCTCCATATAGATGGTCTCTTCAAGATAGCCATTCAAAAAGGCTATATTGACATCCATCTGTCAAATTTCATAATCATAATGAGCAGCAATGGAAAGCAAGATTCGAATGGACTTCAGCATGGCTACTGGTGAAAAAGTTTCCTCATAGTCAACTCTTTCTTTTTGGGTATAACCCTTTGCCACTAGCTTTGCTTTAAATGTCTCTACATTACCGTCCACTACCCTCTTTCTTTTATAGATCCATTTGCACCCTATAGAATTTACTCCTTCAGGTAGATCTACAAGCTCCCAGACTGAGTTGGAATACATGGATTTCATCTCAAGTTTCATAGCCTCAAGCCATTTCTCTTTGTCATGATCTTCCATTGCACATCTATATGTTAATGGGTCATCTCTTCCATCATCAGTGATAGCAACTTATGATTCACCATCTTGTCTATATCGAGAAGGTAGTTGTATTATCCTCTCACTACGACGAGGTGGTAAGATGTTCTGACTCGAAGATGTGGTCTCATCACTTTGTGGAACAACAATCCTAGCAGGTTGTTGACTGATCTCATCAGATTTTAATTCCTCCAAGACTATCTTGCTTTGAGGTTTGAAGTCTGCCATATAATTATTCTCAAGAAACGTGGCATTTGTCGACACAAATACCTTATTATCTCGAGGATTATAAAACACACCTCCCATCGTGCCTTTTGCATATCCTACAAAGAAACAAACTTCAGAACGTATTTCCAACTTTGTTGTCTTACCCATTAGCACGTATGATGGGCACCTGTAGGCATTGCATTTTCGCATGTGAAACCCGATGATGAGTCTCAATTGGAGGCACTACATTTTTAGCTAAGGATATTGCGGGAAACGGAGGTCGGAAGGGGAAATTCGGAAAAGTATGTCATCAAGTTCATTCCACAAGTTCACTGTCTTCGTTGGTGCTGCGTTCGTTCCTCCGTTCGAACCTCGTGCAGATTGCGGACGTTCGTGCCGCGTGCGAGGAGGCGTTCGAACGGAGCCGGTAATTCTGGTTTTGCTGCTAGCCTCACACCCCAGCCCATTTGGCCCCCCAAAGCCCATAAAACACATCCCAAATTAAATAAATAAATATTAAACATTAAATAAAATATTTAAATCATTTACCAATTAAATAAAACATAAAATAAAATCATGCCTAATATAAATAAATCAAATACATTATATACTAAAACTAAAAATAAGATTTGCCTAATTAAAATCAATCTTAACCAATTAAAGCCAATCACATATTTGACTTCCTAATTCAATAAGATATACACCAATTTAAATATTGCAACTTCCTAAATTAAAATATTTTGTCCCCCCCCCCCTCAATCCTTTGATTTCCTTGTTTAAAACTAAATCATATCCTAATTAAATGCACAAAATCCCTTCCCTTGTCAACCCTAACCCTTCTCTATATAAACCACCCTTCACCAAGCCTCTTGAGCTTCTCTAGTTCACGCAGATACACAAAAGAAGAAGCCTTCCCATTGACGCCCATTGTAAGCAAGAAACAACAAGAATTTCTCTCATTCTCCTCCCTCCATAGCCGAAAATAACAAGCCTTCCTAAAGCCACTGAAACCAGCCCCTGCACCCCTCTAAAACACGCCCAAGTAGCCCCCTAAATCACCTTAAAACAGCAGCCCAAATCACCTTAGAGAAACAGCAAAAATCCTCCCAAAACAGTCCCCAAAATCCCAAAAACAGTAACATAAAAACTACATAGATAATCTTAAAAATAATCACATATAATTGCACTAAAAACCCACACAAACTTGGAATAGTTTATTGGAAACGTTAAAACAGATAGCCCGTGCAGTGAGAAGCAAGACAGAAGCCGAATAGGAGCAGAACGGAGTTCGAACCGCAAGCAAAACAGCAAAGCAGTGAGCTAGGACGCTGAACCAGTGAACCAGAAAAGTTGCGGAGCTGTACCCCTTCCGATCTTCGTGGAACGCGAGTCCGAGAGACGGCTTAAAAGGTTAGACCTGAGGGTATCTTTCACACTTGTTTTCTTTTTCCGCATTATTTATTAAGTATTACTTGTATGATTGTCATGTTGGAATGCGTGTTGTGGTCTTTGAGTAGATAAACATGCATGAATTATGAAATGTAATATGTTGTGGGTATTGGATGAATGAGAGATGTGTCAACTCTCGCGGTATATCGGATGGAAACCCGGACATAAATTTCATAGCCGATTCCGAATGGACGGTAATATGATCTGTACTCGGGCCACAACTCCACGTACCGCTTGGGTAAACGGCACCATCTTTCTTTTTTTGTGTTGCTTTTGCTTATTTAATTCTCTTTACTTGAATTCAATATGTTGTTTAGTTATGCATGATTCAACCAAGCGCATGGGCTTAGTGAGTTAGTCCAAAGGTCCTCCATTTGGGAAACAAAGAGCCGAAAAGGCCACCTTTGTGACACTACTTCGCCGCGCCGGTTGATGTGTGTTCGGTTGGATGCGAGATACGTTCAATCGGGCATACTTAGTTTGATATTATTATCTTTTATGTATGGTTCAATCAAGCGCATGGGCTTAGTAAGTGGAATGAAATATCCCTTATGGGGAGGGGTTAAAACCCGTTACCACGATGCTTTGCCGCGCCGATTGATGTGTGTTCAGATTGGATGTAAGATGTGTTCAATCGGGCATACTTGGTTGATATGATTGGTTCTATTCTTGTATGTGTGATGTGACGCGCATGGGCTTAGTATGTTGGTCTAAAGGTCCTCTCTTTGAGAGATCAAGATCCCCAAAAGGTCACATTTACGGCAGTACTTCGCCGCGCCCTTTTATTTTGTGTTTATGTATTGCGTCCCATTTCATGCATCAGGTCTGTTCCCGTTCGAACTCGTTTACGAACGCAACTCGAACGCGCATGTATTTTGCCTTGTCATGCATCAGGTCTGTTCCCGTTCGAACGCGTTTACGAACGCAACTCGAACGCGCATGTATTTTGCCTTGTCATGCATCAGGTCTCCCTCCTGTTCGAACGCGTTCACGAACGCCATACGAACGTAGGCATTCTGTTTCATTTCCGTTCGAACGCGTTAACAAACGCTATACGAACGTGAGCATTCTGTTTCATTTCCGTTCGAACGCGTTATCAAACGCCATACGAACGAGAACCTTATGTTTTCCGTTCGAATGCGTTTACGAACGCTACACGAACGCGCACCCACTGTCTTAGTTTCATAATGCATCAGGTCTGGTTCCGTTCGAACGCGTTCTCGGACGCTACACGAACGCGAACCTTCTGTTTACCGTTCGAACGCGTTTACGAACGCTACACGAACGCGCACCCACTGAATCGAGTCATCTTCATTAGGTTTCATGCATAGTTTTCCTAGTAGCTATCCCCACATGTATGAATACAACTATGTTAATGAATTACAATCCATATGCTTGTGTCGTGATAACATTTGAGTATTATTTCTTGTGGTATATCGGATGGAAACTCAGACGTAAATTCCGTAGCCGATTCCGAATGGACGGTAGTGCGGTCTGTACTTGGGATACAATTCCACGTACCACTTGGAAAAGTGCCCATATGTATGTTTGTATGGTTAATATGTGTGCTTGTGTTTTCTTGAATGTAATATGCAAATAAAGTTGTATGTTTGTTGCTATTTTGATATATGTTAAGCATGCGATTTTAGATATGAGATATATGTGAGATGTGTGCATAAGTTTTATTTTGCATATGAGAATTTAGAAGCATGATACTCTTGGAAATAAGTGTTACTTAAGCTTGATTAAATTATTACATAAATCCTTTCATTACAAGTGACATGAGTAAGGGACCATTCCGAACCCAACGGTTTGAGGTCTTCCCTTGCGAGGGGTGAGTGCGGCCTTAAATCTTTGTCCGGTTCACACCGGGTGGCGACTCCATGTTATTTCGTACTTCCCAACTAGTGCCGCGAGCCTAGAAACGGCGTCGCCCAGGTCCTGTGTCCTACAGTCTGGCGACTCCACTGGGGATATGAGAATTGGCCCCGAAATATTGTCTTGTAATGAGTGGATTTATGTTTTAATTGGCCATGTCTATAGTGGATAAGTGAGGGTTTAATCAAGGGCACTTTGAGGCTAGGTAATGGTTTGGTGTCTTCCTTCACTCACTACCTTTCTAGAAGGAAAAGTTGTGAGGACACCTACATGGCCATCTACTCGTAGCCTTTGTGATGGACTAATTTGGAGGACTCGTTGTTTATTCCTGACACCAAGCGATAAGAGCCTAAGAGGCTTGGGTATTTAAGTGAGCCTCGCTCCACCTTCCCTCTGGGGAATCTACAACGGGAAATCCATTTGACAGTCCGTCACACACCATAGCTCATTGGCACGTACCTTAGTGTATAAAAAAGGATACGCTCACTTGGTCGCTTGAACCCTTGAGTGGGGAGACCTAGTTGTGGGCTATCCTTCGCCGGTGAGAGCCTTTGTCCATACTCTTGCAAATCCACCCCTAGACCGGTTTATATGGTTAAAGTAACAATTATTTCCTTGAGAATGTGCTTATGGACCATCCTCATTTGGATGCAGTTGGACTATTGTCAGAAATGCGGGCTTGCTGGGCCATTTAAACTGGGGCAAGTTCGTACTATATGACTATTAGGCCCAAGGCTTCTGAAATATGGATGGGCCATTATGTAAAAATTATTATGTCGTGTATGATTGTGTTTGGGAACATCATCGTTTGGATCCATTTGGACCATTTGTCATGGGATATGGACTTGTTGGGCCATTTAAACTGGGACAAGGATGTATTCCATGACTATTGGGCCAAAGGCGTCTAAGTGTTGTGGGCCACCTTGTGCTTGTGTTCGGGATATTATCATTTGGATTTAGTTGGGCTCTTTCCATAAGACATGAACTCGTTGGGCCATTTAAACTGGGACGGGTTCACTCTTATGACAGTTGTCCAAAAGTTTCTGAAATGATAATAGGCCGATTTGTTTGAGAATTTTATTTTATTCAGTATGTTATATGTTACATGCATCTCATGCACCTCATGCATCCATATATCATGTTAACACCATCTATGTCTCTAAAAGACAACATAGATACCGTTTGGGTTAGAGAAGGGACAAGGCTCACTAAAAGAACAAGTATGAGTGAATCCGATAATGAGGTGTCTCGTATGGATCAGTTAGAGAACAGTCTCGCCAAAGTCACTGAACAATTGCAGGCTTTGACTACTGCTGTGGCTGGTATAGCGGGGTCTCGTGCTGGGGGTAGTTCTGGGGATGCAAGACCAGAGGAACCTCCGAACAGATTGGGGGATGATACCCCCACTTTTGATGATATGGCAGAGTATGCAGCAGGCAGAGTATCTGGGTCTCAGGCAGAGTTACAGAAACTTGGGATCAGGTTGAGTCAGTTACCCGCAAGATGAGGGGTAAGAATGAGGACTTGCTGGATTATGACACATTGACTTTTGAGAAACAGTTGCCGGTACAGTTCAAGATGCCGGATATGGCTAAGTTCAACGGGAATGGGGATCCGAGGGTGCATCTCCGACAGTTTGTATCAGTCATGAGTTCAGTTGGCTTATCTCACGCCAGGTACAGAAAATGTTTGGAATGTCGCTGGAAGGAGCTCCCGTGGTATGGTACCACAGTTTGGATAAGAAAGTGAAGGAAGATTGGAGGGAGTTAGCCGATGTTTCCTGAAGCAATATGTCACCGACTTGGAGATCGATCTGTCACTCCGTGATCTGGAGAATGTTAGAGCAGAAAGCGGAGGAGGAGATTTTTAAGGAGTATGTGGACCGGTGGAGGGGTCAGTTATTGAAAATGCAGACTAGGCCTTCGGAGAAGGATCAGATCAAGATGATTATCAAGGGCACCAAGCCCTCCATTTATGGCAAATTGAGGAGGATGACCTCCATGATTGCAGACTTTCGGCAATTGAGGGAAACTGTCATGGATATTGAGGAAGAAGAGGCCGAGAATAGAAAATCTATGGTCTAAACAGGAGGCCCATTGGGGGAACATCGGGAACAAAGCCCGTTTCTGCTGAAATCGCTGCTATCGGAACAGCAGCAGTTTTCCAACTTGGGAAGGCCCCTGTCTAAGGTGCTAGAGAAATTGAAGAGGCAAGGCTCTTAAAACCCATGGATAACCAACCATTACCCAATCCCCTACCATCACATTATAACCTAAGCCTTTACTGCCACTTCCACCAACAAAAAGGCCATGACACCGACAACTGCGCCCGACTCCGCCATGAAATCCAAGACCTAATAGACTCCAAGAAAATACCCAACCCAGAAACAGAACAGCCTGACACACACAGAAACCCCTTACCCAACTACCGTGCCGTACCACCACCAGCCTACATGATCAATTCTGGCCTCCCAGAAGACCTTGTCCTGAAATCCTTTCACCCTCAAGCCTTTTGCCTGGGAATCTGGGATAGTACTAGTGAGGATGAGTTTGAGCAGAAAAGAAACTTTTGGCTTGATTTCTCTAGCAGTGATGAGGAAGAAGTAAGGGGAATGACACGTAGCGGTCGTTTTTACAATGATATGGCGGAAAAGGGTAAGGAAGCTTTGACAGATGGTAGAGAAGTGGTTGAGACTGCAGAAAATACCGAAGGTGATGTAGTGCTGAGGCAATTGAGGAAGACTAGAGCACAAGTGAGTATCTGGGAACTATTGTGTGCATCTCGGGAGCATAGGCAGGCTATGGTTGAGGCCTTGAGCAAGATTGTGGTACCGGAGGATGCCAACCCCGCAATGTTTGTTGGGTCGGTTCAGAAAGAAGCTTTGCAGATATCCTTTTATGAGGATGAACTCCCGGTGGAGGGGAGAAATCATAACAGGCCTCTATTTATCAGGGCCGAGGTGAGGGGCAAGAAAACTTCATGTGTGATGGTGGATGACGGTTCGTCCATCAATGTGTGCCCGTTGAAAATTCTGGCAAGATTGGGTATGAAAGCAACAGACTTGGACCCCTCCAGTATGACTATTAAAGCTTATGATGACAGTAAGCGGGGAGTTGAGGTACCTTTGTGGCTATGGTCAAGGTATGACCAATTGAAGATGAGGTTGAGTTCACAGTGCTGGACATCCCAGCCACTTTTGCCTTATTGTTGGGAAGGCCTTGGTTTCACAAACTTGGGGGCGTGCCTTCCACTTTGCATCAGATGATCAAATTCCCGTATGAGGGAGAAGTTGTTACCATCCAGGCTGAGTTAGATAATGTCGTGGCTGCCTTGGAGATACAACCTTTCACGAGGTTTCAGGTGTCAGCTACTTTCGAGGAATGGGTGGATCCTAGGGTGGCTAGGATTATGGAGAAGATGAAGTTTGAGCCAGGAAAAGGTTCAAAATTGCCGGATTTCAGAGGACAGACTACTCGGAAAGGTTTGGGGTACAGATCTGATGAAGAAGAAAGCCAAAGGTCAAGAAAAAGGGCCTGAGCTGATGGAGTGCTTTGTGAAAGCTTCAGGGTATCAAGGAGAGCCTGAACCTGTGGAGGTTAATGGGATTGTTGTACCTGGGTTTGAGATCTTCCAGGATTTGTTGGGTGAGAAGCCACTGACTGAGGGAACTGAGGAAACAGAGAGTTGGGAAGAAGAGCTGATGAAGTTAGAGAGCCTGACTCTGGAAGAGGATGAGAAGCCAGGAAGACCTGATTGCAAAGGAAGAAGTGTCTATAGATGATGAAGACATTTACCTTCCTGATTTATTTGAATGTACTTCCGCATTATCCAATAATAAAGACATTTCTTTTGCTTACTTGCCTGAGTCATTTCCGTTTACTCTGCATGAATCAAGCATATTTGACATCAGTTCAGCCAGAACTATTGCATTTAACTTGGGCACACTTGAGAACCCCAAAGAAATTTTGATTGCTGAAGTGAAGTAACCTCCGAAGAGAGGGAGAAACTAGAAGAAGTGTTTGTCAGATATGCCAAAGTGTTTGCTTGGTCCTATGAGGACATGCCTGGGGTAGACAAAATCATTGCCCAGCACACAATACCAACTTATCCGAATATGAGGCCAGTAAAGCAGAAACTCAGACGGATGAGACCAGAATGGGCTGAGAAAGTCAGAGAGGAAGTTCAGAAACAGATAGATGTGGGGTTCCTGGAAGTGGTAAAGTATCCTGAATGGTTGGCTAACACTAGTACCAGTACCAAAGAAAGATGGGAAGGTCAGAATGTGTGTAGACTACAGAGATCTCAATAAAGCTTGTCCGAAAGATGATTTCCCTTTGCCGCATATAGATGTTCTGGTTGATAGCGCGGCTTTATCCACTATGTACTCATTTGCAGATGGGTTTTCAGGTTATAATCAGGTTCTCATGGCTGAGGAAGATAAACACAAGACTGCATTTGTTACCGAGTGGGGTACTTATTGTTACAAGGTTATGCCGTTTGGGCTTAAGAATGCGGGAGCTACTTATCAGCGGATGGCCACCACACTTTTCCATG
The DNA here is from genome assembly GCA_019454045.1 of Zanthoxylum bungeanum. Taxonomy (NCBI): domain Eukaryota; kingdom Viridiplantae; phylum Streptophyta; class Magnoliopsida; order Sapindales; family Rutaceae; genus Zanthoxylum; species Zanthoxylum bungeanum. Next base: position 60,860 of record SKCR01035340.1, on the reverse strand, counting down.
ACTTGATGCACAAAGAGATTGAGGTGTATGTGGATGACATGATGGTGAAATCAGAGACAAGAGTTGGGCATATTGAGGCATTGGAAAGGTTCCTTCAGAGAGTTGACAGATATAACATGCGGCTTAACCCCAAGAAATGTGTGTTTGGGGTGACATCAGGGAAATTGTTTGGTCATACAGTGGGGATGGGCGGAATAGAGGTAGACTCCGAAAAGATCAAGGCAATCACAGAAATGCCTGCACCGAAGACAGAAAAGGAAGTCAGAGCATTCTTGGGGAAGATTCAGTACATCAGTCGGTTTATTGCCAAGCTGACATCGGTATGTGAGCCTATCTTCAAACTGTTGAGAAAAGATCAGCCAGTGAGATGGAATGAACAGTGTCAGACCGCCTTCGACAGAATCAGAGAGTACTTGGTAAAGCCACCTGTTGAAACCTCCGAGACCGGGGCAGACCTTTGATATTGTATTTAGCTATAGAATCAGAAGCATTGGGGGGTATGATGGTACAGGCAGATGAGACAGGGGTAGAACATGCAGTGTATTATCTGAGTAAGAAGTTGCTTCCGTATGAGGCTCGGTATCAGGAAGTTGAGAAGATATGTCTTGCAGTGGTATGGGCTTCCAGAAAGTTGCGGCATTATTTCCAGTCCTACAAGATTCAGGTGGTGGCAAAGGAGAATCCTCTGAAATATCTTCATTCAGTACCTTCACTAGTGGGAAAACTGGGCCGATGGTTGGTATTGTTGACAGAGTTTGACATTGAGTATCTCACCTCCAAGTGATCAAGGGACGAGCAGTAGCGGAGTTTCTGGCATTGCAACCTGTTGAGGGGGATCAGTATAAGTTTGAGTTTCCAGATGAAGAGATCCAAGCAATAACAGTTCAGAGATGGAAGATGTACTTCGACGGAGCAGTGAATTACAAGGGAGCCGGAATCGGGATCGTGATAGTGACCCCTGAGGGAGAGACTCTGCCTTTGGCTAAGAGGTTGACATTCAGAGTGACTAACAACATGGCTGAGTATGAAGCATGTGCTTTTGGTTTGACAGCATTGATAGCCTTGAAGGCCGGGAGTGTGGAAATCTACGGAGATTCTATGTTGGTAGTCCAGCAGATGCGAGGAGAATGGGAATTGAAGGAAGAACGGTTGAAGCCTTACCTTCTTCACCTCAGAGAATTGGCACGGGTTATCCCCGAGTGTAAGTTTCAGCACCTACCGAGAGAAGAGAATCAGATGGCAGACGCATTGGCTACACTAGCAGCGACTTGGGAAATCCAGAGAAGTTAGTGATGAGAGTTGGTACTGACAACAGCAAGTAAACCTGCTTATGAGATAGAAAGAATTCTGGAAGTTGAGGTGGACGACGGTAAACCTTGGTATTATGACATTCAGAGGTATCTGGAACATGGTGAATTCCCGGAAGGGGCGGGCAAAAAGACAGAATAGCCATTCAGAAGTTAACTTCCCAGTATGTGACTTTGAAAGGGGAACTATACAAGAGGCAGGCAAACGGTATTCAGTTGAAGTGTTTGAGAAAGGAAGAAGCTCAGCATGTAATGGAAGAAATACACGCCGGGGTATGTGGTCCGCACATGAACGGGTTGAATCTGTCCCGCAAGATAGTGAGACAAGGTTTTTATTGGTCAACCATGGAAGCAGACTGCGCGAAGATGGTAAAGCACTGTCATAACTATCAAGCACATGGTAATTTGAATCACTTACCGCACACAGAATTGCACGGGTTGTCAGAGCCGTGGCCTTTCTCAGCATGGGGAATTGATATGATTGGGGAAATTCGACCAAATGCATCAAATGGGCATCGCTTCATAGTGGTGGCAGTAGATTACTTCTCAAAGTGGGTGGAAGCCGAATCATTCCGTAATGTTACAGCGAAACAGATGGCAAGGTTCATAGCTCGGAACCTCGTTTGTCGGTATGGTATGCCGCATCATGTAGTGACAGACAACGGGGTCCAGTTTCAAGGGGAGACGAAGGCAATGTTACAGAGGTATGGGATAGGCCACCACAAGTCATCACCGTACAGGCCGCAGGCAAATGGGGCAGTTGAGGCAGCCAACAAGACTATAAAGACAATTTTAGCTAAGATGACAGAGAATTGCAGAGATTGGGCCGAGAAATTACCGTATGCTTTGTGGGGGTACAGAACTTCAGTAAGAACAGCAACAGGGTCCACACCTTACTCCTTAGTCTACGGAATGGAAGCAGTATTGCCATAGAAATGGAAATACAGTCCCTGAGGGTATTAGCAGAGGCAAAATTACCGGAACATGAATGGGCCGCACAGAGGTTTGATCAGTTAGCACTGTTGGATGAGAAGAGAACGAAGTCTTTGTATCACATGCAGTTGTATCAGAAGAGACTAGCCCGGGCATTCAACAAGAAAGTACGCCCCACCAAGATCAGAAAGGGTAATTTAGTACTTAAGCAGTCGAGGCCGTCGACGACAGATCCGAGAGGGAAATTCAGACCGAACTGGGAAGGACCCTACATCATTCAGAAAGTCATGGGGAATGGAGCAGTGAAGTTGTCAGATCTCGAGGGAAATGAATTCACAGAACCCATCAATGTCGACAGGCTGAAGCTGTACTTTGCTTAAGAAGACTTGGTCGCCAGTGGAAGACCTAACCCAACGGAACAAGAAAACTCATGCATACATGCATACACGTAACCTATATTGCATCTTTTTGTGTTTGTGCTGTTTTGTGTAAACAGGTGATGAAGAAGGAAAAGAGCAAGGCCCATATCGGCTGAGGAACGAGGCTCCACATCACTTCATGTCAACTTGGGGGCGAGGCCCGTATCATCTGAGGAGCGAGGCTCCATGTCACATTATATCAGCTCGGGGGCGAGCCCATATCGGCTGAGGAGCGAGGCTCCACATCACATCATCAGTTCGAGGGCGAGTCCCTAGTCAGCGGTGTTGGGTCGAGGTGCCCAGGGTCGAGGTGCCCCCGTTGTCAGTTGTAGTTCCGGGTCGAGGTGCCCAGGTCGAGGTGCCCACTACATCATCAGTTCGAGGGCGAGGTCCCTATAGTCAGCGGTGTTGGGTCGAGGTGCCCAGGGTCGAGGTGCCCCCGCTGTCAGTTGTAGTTCCGGGTCGAGGTGCCCAGGGTCGAGGTGCCCACTACATCATCAGTTCGAGGGCGAGGTCCCTAGTCAGTGTGTTGGGTCGAGGTGCCCAGGGTCGAGGTGCCCCTGTTGTCAGTTGCAGTTATTGGGACGCGTCCCAGGATCGAGATCCGCTGCAGTATCAACTCAACTTGAGGTGGCAGTCCGAGCCAGGTAAGTAAAATGCATTGCATAACTTGGATAGGATTGTTCAAAGTCACACACTGCACAAGTCCCATCAAAGTGGGGGGCGACTGTAGGCATTGCATATCCTACAAAGAAACACACTTCAGAACGTATTTCCAACTTTGTTGTCTTACCCATTAGCACGTATGATGGGGCACTGTAGGCATTGCATTTTCGCATGTGAAACCCGATGATGAGTCTCAATTGGAGGCACTACCTTTTAGCTAAGGATATTGCGGGAAACGGAGGTCGGAGGGAGGGGAAATTCGGAAAAGTATGTCATCAAGTTCATTCCACAAGTTCACTGTCTTCGTTGGTGCTGCGTTCGTTCCTCCGTTCGAACCTCGTGCAGATTGCGGACGTTCGTGCCGCGTGCGAGGAGGCGTTCGAACGGAGCCGGTAATTCTGGTTTTGCTGCTAGCCTCACCCCCAGCCCATTTGGCCCCCCAAAGCCCATAAAACACATCCCAAATTAAATAAATAAATATTAAACATTAAATAAAATATTTAAATCATTTACCAATTAAATAAAACATAAAATAAAATCATGCCTAATATAAATAAATCAAATACATTATATACTAAAACTAAAAATAAGATTTGCCTAATTAAAATCAATCTTAACCAATTAAAGCCAATCACATATTTGACTTCCTAATTCAATAATATACACCAATTAAATATTGCAACTTCCTAAATTAAAATATTTTGTCCCCCCCCCCCCCCTCAATCTTTGATTTCCTTGTTTAAAACTAAATCATATCCTAATTAAATGCACAAAATCCCTTCCCTTGTCACCCTAACCCTTCTCTATATAAACCACCCTTCACCAAGCCTCTTGAGCTTCTCTAGTTCACGCAGATACAAAAAAGAAGCCTTCCCATTGACGCCCATTGTAAGCAAGAAACAACAAGAATTTCTCTCCTTCTCCTCCCTCCATAGCCGAAAATAACAAGCCTTCCTAAAGCCACTGAAACCAGCCCCTGCACCCCTCTAAAACACGCCCAAGTAGCCCCCTAAATCACCTTAAAACAGCAGCCCAAATCACCTTAGAGCAGCAGCAAAATCCTCCCAAACAGTCCCCAAAATCCCAAAAACAGTAACATAAAAACTACATAGATAATCTTAAAAATAATCACATATAATTGCACTAAAAACCCACACAAACTTGGAATAGTTTATTGGAAACGTTAAAACAGATAGCCCGTGCAGTGAGCAGCAAGACAGAAGCCGAATAGGAGCAGAACGGAGTTCGAACCGCAAGCAAAACAGCAAAGCAGTGAGCTAGGACGCTGAACCAGTGAACCAGAAAAGTTGCGGAGCTGTACCCCTTCCGATCTTCGTGGAACGCGAGTCCGAGAGACGGCTTAAAAGGTTAGACCTGAGGGTATCTTTCACACTTGTTTTCTTTTCCCGCATTATTTATTAAGTATTACTTGTATGATTGTCATGTTGGAATGCGTGTTGTGGTCTTTGAGTAGATAAACATGCATGAATTATGAAATGTAATGTTTGGGTATTGGATGAATGAGAGATGTGTCAACTCTCGCGGTATATCGGATGGAAACCCGGACATAAATTTCATAGCCGATTCCGAATGGACGGTAATATGATCTGTACTCGGGCCACAACTCCACGTACCGCTTGGGTAAACGGCACCATCTTTCTTTTGTTGTGTTGCTTTTGCTTATTTAATTCTCTTTACTTGAATTCAATATGTTGTTTAGTTATGCATGATTCAACCAAGCGCATGGGCTTAGTGAGTTAGTCCAAAGGTCCTCCATTTGGGAACAAAGAGCCGAAAAGGCCACCTTTGTGACACTACTTCGCCGCGCCGGTTGATGTGTGTTCGGTTGGATGCGAGATACGTTCAATCGGGCATACTTAGTTTGATATTATTATCTTTTATGTATGGTTCAATCAAGCGCATGGGCTTAGTAAGTGGAATGAAATATCCCTTATGGGGAGGGTTTAAAACCCGTTACCACGATGCTTTGCCGCGCCGGTTGATGTGTGTTCAGATTGGATGTAAGATGTGTTCAATCGGGCATACTTGGTTGATATGATTGGTTCTATTCTTGTATGTGTGATGTGACGCGCATGGGCTTAGTATGTTGGTCTAAAGGTCCTCTCTTTGAGAGATCAAGATCCCCAAAAGGTCACATTTACGGCAGTACTTCGCCGCCCGCCTTTTTATTTTTTTTATGTATTGCGTCCCATTTCATGCATCAGGTCTGTTCCCGTTCGAACTCGTTTACGAACGCAACTCGAACGCGCATGTATTTTGCCTTGTCATGCATCAGGTCTGTTCCCGTTCGAACGCGTTTACGAACGCAACTCGAACGCGCATGTTTTTGCCTTGTCATGCATCAGGTCTCCCTCCTGTTCGAACGCGTTCACGAACGCCATACGAACGTAGGCATTCTGTTTCATTTCCGTTCGAACGCGTTAACAAACGCTATACGAACGTGAGCATTCTGTTTCATTCCGTTCGAACGCGTTATCAAACGCCATACGAACGAGAACCTTATGTTTTCCGTTCGAATGCGTTTACGAACGCTACACGAACGCGCACCCACTGTCTTAGTTTCATAATGCATCAGGTCTGGTTCCGTTCGAACGCGTTCTCGGACGCTACACGAACGCGAACCTTCTGTTTACCGTTCGAACGCGTTTACGAACGCTACACGAACGCGCACCCACTGAATCGAGTCATCTTCATTAGGTTTCATGCATAGTTTTCCTAGTAGCTATCCCCACATGTATGAATACAACTATGTTAATGATTACAATCCATATGCTTGTGTCGTGATAACATTTGAGTATTATTTCTTGTGGTATATCGGATGGAAACTCAGACGTAAATTCCGTAGCCGATTCCGAATGGACGGTAGTGCGGTCTGTACTTGGGATACAATTCCACGTACCACTTGGAAAAGTGCCCATATGTATGTTTGTATGGTTAATATGTGTGCTTGTGTTTTCTTGAATGTAATATGCAAATAAAGTTGTATGTTTGTTGCTATTTTGATATATGTTAAGCATGCGATTTTAGATATGAGATATATGTGAGATGTGTGCATAAGTTTTATTTTGCATATGAGAATTTAGAAGCATGATACTCTTGGAAATAAGTGTTACTTAAGCTTGATTAAATTATTACATAAATCCTTTCATTACAAGTGACATGAGTAAGGGACCATTCCGAACCCAACGGTTTGAGGTCTTCCCTTCCGAGGGGTGAGTGCGGCCTTAAATCTTTGTCCCGGTTCACACCGGGTGGCGACTCCATGTTATTTCGTACTTCCCAACTAGTGCCGCGAGCTTAGAAACGGCGTCGCCCAGGTCCTCTGTGTCCTACAGCACCCCATATCGAAAGTAACTCAAACTGGGTTTGTGGCACTCTATAACTCTAAAGGTGTTCTAGGTACTGACTTAATGGAACCACATTCAAAATGTAGGTTGCAGTTTTGTTAGCATACCCCCAACGATTTTGGAAGTGAAGAATAACTCAACATGGAACGAATCATGTCGAGTAAAGTTCGATTCCTCCTCTCAGCTACACCATTTTGCTGAGGTGTACCAGGTGCACTTAGTTGGGATAAAATCTCATACTATAATAGGTGATCTTTGAATTCATTATCAAGGTATTCACCTCATCGATCTGATCGAAGGCACTTGATTGATTTACCTAATTGTTTTTCCGTTTCGATTTGGAATTCTTTAAACTTTCCAAAAGTTTCATACTTATGTCTCATTAGGTAAACATAACCATATCTAGAGTAATCATCAACAAAAGTAACGAAGTACTCATAACCACCTCTTGCTTGTGTAGACATAGGTGCGCAAACATTTGAATGTATGAGCTTCAGTTGTTCTTGGGCCCTATTGCCTTTTACAGAGAAAGCCTCTTTGTCATCTTACCTTCAAGACACGACTCACAGACTCGTAGAGTACCAACATTTAGTTCTCTTAAAGGACCATCATTTACAAGCTTATTTATCATGTCAATATTTATATGACCAAGTCTTAGGTGTCATAGATATGTGTCATCAGTGTGAGAAATCTTTTGTTTCTTTATTTTGGGCAATTCTATTTTGAACATTTCAGCATTCAATAGTGAATTAACATTGGGCCTTATTACATAGAGCCCATTTTCAATAAAACCAGAACAAATATTCAAACCATTTCTTGAAATAACAACTGATTTATTATCAAAAGAAACTGAATAAGATTGTTCATAAAGTCGAGAAACTGAAATGAGGTTTCTAGTAAACCCCGGTACGAAATAAACATTATTCAAAAATAAAAATTTATTGTTCTCAACATAAAGTTTTATTTGTCCAACTGTTGATGCTGAAACTAAAGCGTCATTCCCAACTCTCAAAGTAAAGTCCCCATCAGCAAGTCTAGTGTATGAATCAAGCTTCTGTAAGAAACAACAAATATGATTAGTCGCCCCTGAATCAATTATCCAGGGTGATAAATCATTTTCAACTAAACAAGATTCAGTAACAAGTAAATCTAATTTACCTTTCTTCTTCTGTTTCAGCTCTTCGAGATACTTCTTGCAGTTTCTCTTCCAATGCCCATCAATTCCACAATGGAAACATTTTCCTTTTGGTTTTTTCTGGGTGGAGCCATTCTTATTTCCTTGACTGTTTTTTTGGCTTGTTCTTTTTGCTGTTGTTCCTTGCTGTTTTCTCAGTTCCTGACTCTTACCTTTATTCTTATTTCTTTTACTCTTCTTTAGGGAATAGTTAGAGTTAGAAGGTTCAGCAACATTTGCTTCTCATTTCTTCTCCACAGAAATAGACTCAAAAGTAGTGAGTTCGTTAAGCAATTCATTCAAATTATAACTCAGCTTATTCATGAAGTAATTGCTTTTGAACTAAAGAAATTATGGGCTAAGGCTTTCCAAAATCATGCCCACTTGTGTGCCTTCATCTATGGTAGCCCCATTGATTTCTGCCTCATGAATTGTACTAATCATCATTAGCACATGTTCACGAACAGGAGTTCCAGCTTTCATTTTGCAGTTCAAGACTTTCTTGACTGCTTCATGTTTAGCTTGATCAGAGGGTTTGCCAAACATGCCTTGTAGAGACTCCATTATCTCATAAGCAGTCTCTGTCTTTTCGTGCTTTGTGTTAAGCACGTCAGACATGGAAGCAAGCAAATAACAACGAGCTTTGTCATTTGCTCGAATCCAATTTTCATAGGCATCTTTGATGGTTTTGTTGGCATTCACAGCTGGTTCTGGAGGACATTCCTCCATCAGGACAAACTTCAGGTATCCAGCACAATAATTACATTCATGTTTTTCTTCCACTTAGCAAAGTTATCACCAGTTAATTTTTCAGTAGCAAGCAGTGATATGATTGGATTTGACATATTTCTGAAATCATTAAAAAAATATTCTAAATTATTCCATGCATAAAATTCAAAATAAATTTGGCATAGTAATCATGATGCATGATGCATATACGAAACACTAAAATATATATATATATGCACTATTATAGCCTCGGAAAAATTAATAAGCATATTGTGTTGCCTTAGGGTCAATCACATGCACCTTATTACATAGAGACAATCTCAATTAATAATTTTTTTTCAAAATATCTCATATTTTCAAAATTTATTAATAACCGATATTTGGTCTAAATATAATTAACACTTTTAACTATATTTATATGAGTGTAACCCACCGTTTTGGATCCTTAAAATTTAACTCATAATAATCACCTTGGGGTAAGTTAATTATGAAATACACTTTATAAATCCTATCGTAAGAAGTACAACCTTGATATTAACCTAAGCAAACACTCTCCTTAGGGAGGATGAAACTAAAGTCATCACGAAGCCCCACTTAGATTTCACGATGTTCCACTAACGGTGGAGACCAAATGATATTTTGACAAATTACCCGCTCCTACTCATTATTTTAAGTTTAGTGATTTTATATGTAAAACATATAATGTTTTGAAAACTTAGCGGAAAAAGACCAAGAAATCAATATTAAAGGTCTTTAATTACCAAATTAATTGTTTCATAATAAAATTACCCGCTTTACTAATAAAACTTAAATTCATTATGAAACATCTAAGTTATTCATGATAAACAATTTATTATAAATACTTAGAACTAAATTTTGTGACATTACAAATTTTAACGATTTAAAATTAATTGACAAATTTTATTTAATCGACTAATCGATAAAAATTCTAAAATAGTTTTTAATCAAATTATAAACTATTTACTATCATAAATAAATTTATGAAAATGCACATGTATGTATGGTATGTTATAATGCAAGAGTAGGCATTGTGTTAATTCTATATGTCATTTAAAATATGCATGAGAATAAACATTTAATAATTCACACAAAATAAATAAATTGGATATTAATCGGGTTGACAATTTGGGTATTTCTAAAATTACAACCAAACAAAATAAAATTACATTAATCTCAAAACTGGAAAAAAATATAATTAAATTTCCAAGTGACTATCACAAGATTTTTTTTAATTGTTTCATTGCCGCACAATGGGCAATCTAAAATTGCCACTGTGCGGCAAGCTGCTGCATGTGCAGCAACCTCACTGCTTCTCGTGCAGCAATGCATACTGCTGTAGTGCAGTAAGCAACAAAAAAATAATGGAAAAATAATTATATTTTATGTAAAAAAAATTATCTTGCGTCATCCGTCATTCGGCTTGATCTTCATGTCCAGCGCTTACAAATAATTAACAATTACAAAAAAATACCCATTTAATTTTTGGGTTTACATATCCAATATATAAAATAAAAAATTAAAATCTTAACCCAAGGGCAACCATACAATTAACGATTAATATCCATACATTCACCATCCCATGATAATACATAAAAAAAAATGCATAGCCTACTCTTTTACATACATATTAAAATGATTTACAATAAATCATTCTTATTAATATACTAGAATAAATATGACCGCTCATGATGCCATTTGTTGGTTTTCAGAGTTCATGCGCAGCGGAAATCATGTTCAGTAACAGGAAAAAAATTTATTTTTCACATGAACAATCAAAACCAGATCCGTAGTTTCTAGTACATTAATAACATATATATTTAGAACTCAAGTAAGAAATATACATGTTGATCTGGATCTATTTGAATCGCGATTCTTTGAACCACGATCTTCCTCGACTTATCTCCTCACCTCAAACGGCACGTGTGGGCGTGAAAATAATTGTGAAGAACACTCTAATAATGCGAATGATTCGTGTACTCGGCACATGAGACGAATCATGTGTGCTACTTTCTTTTTAGTTTTCTCAAAACCAAAACCAAAACCAAAAAAAAAAAAAAAAACTTTCTTTTATTTATTTTTCCAGCAGCCACGATTTTTGTTTCTTGTTGTCGTTGTTCTTTTGTTTTTGATCAAAAGTGATCTTCTAAAAAAAACAAAAACACAGCACACATTTTTTTTTTTTTTTTATCTTTAATAGGATTTGTTGTTGCTATTTGATTTTGATCAAAATCTCAATCCCATAAAAACAGCAACACCATTAATCTTCACTTTGTGAGTTGGTTTGTTTGAAAAAAAAAATAGAACTTAATCCACGCATGCCTGCCTGAGTGTGTTTGTGGACTTTGAGTTTTGCCCATTATTATTAGGTTTGTGAAGGAACAAAAAACAGAGAGAGAAGAAAATTTGCTTATTGAAGGTGCCCACGCTGACAATTGCTTTTGTTCGCCTGCTTTCCTTACGTTGCAGTGTGAATTTTGACTAGGTCTGTTTTGTTTATATTTTTTTTCCTTTCTCTTTACTTTTATTTCCTGGCATTACATATTCCTTTAGTTACATTAGGTATTGTTGATTATCTTGCGTTGGGGTGAAAATTGTTGATTGATTCATTCTAGTGCAATCTTGATAATCCTATTTGAAAAAAAAAATCAAAAAATAAAACAAATTGATCTCATTTTTTTTTATTTCCTTTTGCACTATAGTTTTAGGTTTCCTTGATCGAGTATCATTGTTACTTCTCGAGTCACGTCTTCTTTTACTTAATACCCTTATTCCTTTGATTCCTTGTGGATTTTGCTGACTTTTGGATTATTCACGGATTGTGCAATCCATTGATGGTTAGCGTTCGGCATTGAACGAAGGTAATTATTCGATGGGAGTGTTTGAGAGAGAGTGAAACACGAGAGCTCATGAGGTTTTTCTTTCTTTCTTTAATTTATTTATTTCTTGTTGTTACTAATTTATTTGTTAAGTAAGATGGCAAAGAAAGATATGAACTTGGATGAGAGGTTTAATACCATGGAGCAGAATATGGTTGAGTTCCGAGAGATGTTTGGAACTATGAACACGTCAATAGAGAGGTTGTCAAAAGAGGTTACTAGTCTCCAATTCTCTACCGTTCAGAAGGAGGTTGAGGGGCCACAACAATCTAGGCCGGAACAGACAGAGCAACAACCACCTATATGTTGGATAATATGACCCATAGCGTCACTATTTGTACAGATCAAGGTGTTGTTGTACAAATTAACTATGTGACAAAGGAGATTGCACTCTTATCATTTATGATTAGATCACCTTAGATGTATAAATGATTAAAGGTCCCTATGATTAGTTCCTGGACTGAGAATGATATGAGACAGTATCAGTCCACGAAGGATTAATCATTAAATATCCCTAGCCGGAGTATTATCGAGACAGGACATCGATAATGCGGAATAGGCTAGTATTGCACTTGTGCGCGTTGTGAGGGCACAACGGCATAGTTCTCATATATTTAGTATTGGATACTTATGCAAGTGCGATAGGAGGTTGTGTTTCACCGATGGTACGGGAAACAGCTTCGCTCTGGATAGACCCCTCGGAATCCCATTGGTATTATGACTATGTGTCTATGGGAGTCCGAAATCAGGGTAGGTGTATTTGGTCTTAACCTGAGACTTGCACCTCTAATGCTTACGACAATCAATATACTTTAGTTGAGGTCGTCTAGGACTCTAACCGGTTCTATGTACGCCAACTGCTGGGTATATTGAGAATCGTAGAGTATTGGGTGTGATGTCAAGACGGAAGTATCACTTCAGTCATAGTGGAGATGATGTCACGCAGGATACGGTATTAGTGCTCTTAAGTGTTGCGCAACCATCGGGATATTATGACTAGGTCATGCATATCCGATTATAGAGACTAGTTACCAGACATCCGACATGTGCTTCGGACGGGGCAGACACTTATCCAGCCCTAGCCCTAGCCCTAGCACGTGACTATCTGATACTGGGCCGATATACACAATACTTGGTATACTACGCTTGATACAGATCTTAAATATTCTTATATGAATATGACCGGAGAATTGGGTAGACTTCGTGCTTTGCTAGAAGCCGATCGTGTCTCGTAAATCGGTAGAACGTAGTACTTGGTACGTACGTGATTCGGATACTCCGACGACCGTATTTACTGCCGAATTATCCGGGGATCTCATGGGTCGCTTCCCAAAGATTCACCGATGACGTATGACTCGCACTTTTATTAATCTGGGATTAATATGATGAGAGAGAAAATTAATCTGGGATTAATTACAGAGATATTTTATCTGGGATAAAATATCAATTTAAAAAGAGAGAGAATGATTAATTTGGAATTAATCGAGGAATTAATATATTTGATATATTAAATGAAATTGGATTTCGACGCGGAATTAAAATTAGATTTTAATTCGGGCGAGCGAATTAATTTAGAATTAATTCGTTAGCGACGTGAATAGTGATTTCGCTTGGCGTAATCATTTAATTACGACGCGACGGAAAATTCGTTAATTTAGAATTAGCGAATCCGAGCCCGAGATTATTTGCGAGCGCATTCGCATTTCGAATTCGAGCGCGGCTCGTCAAATCAAGCGTCAAATCGCTAGTCGAATCTAGCATCACATCAAGCGTCAAATCATGTCACTTTGAGTGATGTGACACTTGATTGATTGATGAGATTGATTGATTGCTAGTGATGGATGTGATTGGTAGTCAAAGAGTGTTAAACACTCAAGCTACATTTGTATTTGGAATGAAAATTTGCCCATTGACTTTTGTTTTTGGTATATGTTTTTGGAAAAACATATTACAAAACATTTAATCACAATTAAAACTCTCTCCTCTCTTCTCTCCCTCTCTCCTCACGCATTTTCTGGTTTCAAAACAAGCAGTCCACTGCCGTGAAACACAAAGGAAAATGGGGAAGCAAAGTGTGGTTTTGTGGCAAAACAAGAGTGCTAGCACACTCCGGGATCAATGCGAAGGTGATAGGGAAGTCCCCCCATGAGTTGGGAACCATTTCGGAAAGCTTGGAGCTTGATTTTGGTGACCAAAACGAACCAGTGGCTGTGTTTTACTGCTACTGCGTGAGCAGTTCATGAAGGGCAGTGAGCTCGTTTTTGTTGCCCAAATCCTCTCTACCGCTCGATGTAAGTATTCCGCAACTTCGTCGTTGTATTCGCTTGTGTTTCATGCTTAGATTTGATCTTGGGACCTATAGAAAATCCAACAATGGCATCAAGAGCTTGGTTAAAAGCATGAAAATGTTAGGGCTAAAATTTGGGCAAATTGATTTGAGCATGATTAATGAAATTGGATTGATTAGTATGCTTAAATGTGTTATTATTGAGGATTGATTGGATCAATTTGTTGAAATAATATTTGGAATATTTTTCCCCAAATTTATCACCTTGGCCGAATTTAACAATTAATTTAATGTCTTGGGATTTTTGATTTTTGACAATTGGATGTGTTGGAAATCATTCGGGATGATGATTTAACGACGATTGCGGAATCAATTGGATTGAATTCGATTCGGACGTAAAATCCCCAAATTGCCAAGTATGTTATTTAGCATGAAATTGGGTAAAATGAATTTGAGCATGTAATTATGAAATTGGATGATTAAGTATGCTTGAATATGTTTTAATTGATAATTGATTGGATCAATTTGATGAAATTATGTTTGGAACAAATTTCCCCAAAATGCTTGTGTTGGCCGAATTGATGAAGTGCCCTTATTGTCTTGGTATTTTGTTTTTGATTCATTGGATGACTTGAAAACAATTGGGGATGTTGATTTAATGTTGATTTGGATTCAATTGGATTGGGTTTAAAGTTGGACATTAAAATCCCCTTTGGCCGAGACTTAATGTAGCATGTATATGGGTTTGATTTTAATCAAAATATGTTGGACATATGATGATGATAATGAGCATGATTAATTGTATGAATTGATGTTTTAGAAATGTTAATTTGGGTGATTAATCATGATATACACTTTAGGTAATTAAATTGCGAAATTGGATTTGTGTAATTTAATTAATTGGGCTAATTTTGGAAATTGAGCTTGAATTGTTTATTGGGCTTATTGGGCTTTGTTGTACAAAGTTGGGTTAAGGAAAATTGGATTGGATCCAATTGGGCCCAAAACCACTTCCATAAAGCCCAAATGCGACATAATGGACCTTTGTAATTTAATTGGGCCTAATGGGCCAAAATTAATTTAAAGGCTTATGGGGTAAATCCCGGATTGGACTTTGGTTGCGGGTTTGACCCGAGTTGACCAAAAGTCCACGCCTTAAGAAATAATTAAAAGCCCATTGGACTTTAATTAAGTTGACGTTGGACGTTAATCGGGCTTTGAGACCCGTAACAATTAAATTTGGAATTTAATTCGTAAAAGGTTTATTAATAAAGTGTGATATTTAATTTGGAATTAAATAGTGAATTAGAATTAAATACAAATTAATTGGATTTAATTGTGTAGTTTAATTTAATTCGGGAATTCGTATTTTAAGTACTTATTCGCAAAAACGAGTTTGACTCGAGCAAAATCAAATCGTTGTTTGAACATTGGATGATCATAATTATCAGATTAATTAATTTGATTAGATTGATTGATAGCATGCTTTTGAGTGAATACATGGTTGTGATGCATGAATAATGTATATCGGATGGATATAGATGGGGGGGGCAATTTTAGAAATTGTTGTTGTAATAAATTTGATTTATTAATTGGACCTGCGTGTCCAGCCTTATCACCTTCTATTCTTTGTATTCTCTTCTCACCTATTCCCCTCAATGTAAATGAGGTTTCTTTAGAAGTGTAGTGTAACGGGTAGAAGAAATATTGTGCTAGAGGGAGAGAGAAAGTGAGAGATTTGATCTAGGATCAATGTGTAAAATATCCATCCGCATATCATTATTATTTTATCATATGCGCTTTATTATGTGTTTAGAATGCATGTTTAAGGGTGTATGATGATGAGACCTTAACAAAGATAATAAATTGGTTGCCAATTTGCACACGAAAAACCCTCATCAAATATCATGCGTTTTTCCTTCCATTGAGTGATTCTTGCTCAAGATCCTAGATTGGCATGGGTTGTTGGCCAAAGTCAAGCCCTTGTCTGTCGAAGATGTGTTTGAATCACGAAGCTTTGTTCCATATTGGTGTCTTGTCCAAGTTGTGGTTTGTTGGCCAAAGTCAATACCACTTCTTGTCCATCGACATTGATTACGAAGCTTCCATGGTCAATGGGTCCGCGCTTGACTGGGATCATTAGGTTTGTTGTGCCAAAGCCAAGGCCTAGTTGATTCAGAGGAAATAGGTTAGGGTATATATTGGATATATAGGCATATATATGATATATGTTTAGGACTTGGATGTCCACCTACTGGATCTAGGAATTGGATTGGATCCAATTGATCTTAGAGATCTACCTAGTTAATTATCA
Source organism: Zanthoxylum bungeanum (assembly GCA_019454045.1). NCBI lineage: Eukaryota > Viridiplantae > Streptophyta > Magnoliopsida > Sapindales > Rutaceae > Zanthoxylum > Zanthoxylum bungeanum. The sequence goes on along the minus strand of SKCR01035340.1, from coordinate 44,766 downwards.
TACAATTTGTTGGCCAAAGTCAAGATTGTGTGATATTTAACGGGATCCTAGCCCACTAGGAAACACGGTTTCCCGAGTACTCGACAGAGGGTTAGAGGCTCGCCGAAAAATAGTGGGAGGCAAGAATTGAATTTGCAATACTCGTTCAATTACTCGCCATACGCGCTCATTTAAATTATTTCGTCATTAGATTAAATGTTAGTTGGACTAATATTAAAATTGTTGTTTTATTTAACAGTTGGACTGTATTATAGTTGATTATATATAATTGGATTATATTAATCAATATATTTGAATTAATTAATTTCAGTTTACAGTTGATTTTATAATTGGATTATAGTAATCAATGTAATTGAGGTTAATTAATTTAGATTATATTTGATTATATAGTTGGACTAGACCCGGCCACGGTTCGGTTCGGAACCGGAACCGAACCGGAACCGAACCGGTTGGAACCGGAAGGTTCCGGTTCCAACCGGTTCCGGTTCCGGTTCCGGAACCGAACCGGAATGGGACCGGTTCGGTTGGGGTTCCACCCCAACTCGAACCGGTCCGAACCGGTGGAACCGTACGGTTCCACCGGTTCGGACGGTTCCAACCGGAACCGTTCGGTTCCGGTTGGAACCGTCGGGTTCCTGTTGGAACCGTAGGGTTCCAACAGGAACCCTAAGGCCCCCAACGGCTAGTAGCCGTTGGGGCCTTATTAGTTATTCCCCCAACGGCTACTGCCGTTGGGGGATGCAGGGAGCCGTTTGGCTCCCTGCCAAACGGCTCCCTGCCAAAAAAAATAAAAATAAATAAAATTATAAAAAAATTTTTATTATATAAAATAAAAATTACTAATGTACCCCTAATAACGGTAATAAAACGGTTATATTGAGGGCATTTTGGTATCAAAAAAATTCTAAAATTCTATAAATAGGATTCATTTTTCATGATTTCATCACACCAATTCTCAACTCTCTCATTTTCTATAAATCTCTTATTCTCAATCTTACTTCAATTCAATTCTCTTTTTAGTTGTTAATTAATTTGTTATCACATTCGGCATTCGCATCGCAATTATTCAAATGGCAAGCTCATCCGAGAACATAATGTCAAATATGCCAACCCAAGAGAGCGGCCCTAGTGTCAGTGCACAATCACGGAGAAGAGAAGTTAAGGCTCGATCCTCGGATATTTTCAAAATTCATTTTAATTTGGAACGCCTAGAAGATGATTCACAACGAGCAGTTTGCAACTATTGTGGGGTTATCTACAAATTTTCAGGTGGATATGGCAATATGATCAAGCACATGGAAAAACATCATCCGGTTGAATTTGGCATTGATACGACGCAAACTCAAATGGCCAGGTACGCATCATCAAGTAGAGGTACGAGTGCTTTAGATTTATTTAAATATTCTGATGCAAAAAATAGAGAGGAATTTGCGAAATTAACTTGTATGGCACATCTTTCTTTAAGCTTTGGTGAAAAACTTCATTTTACTAATTACGTGCATAATGCTTTAAACCCTTCTGCATGTAGAATGACTCGAAACACAACAAAACGTCATATTTTTAAATTATACAAAGATGGTAAAATTATTTTAAATGAAATATTTAAAGAGATGAAAGGTCGTATTTCTGTATGTTCTGATATTTGGAGTGATCATTGGCAAACACATTCATACATGGGTGTGACTTGTCATTGGATTGATGCATCATTTACCATGCAAAAACGACTAATTGCATTTAGAGTTTTTCATGACCAACATACTGCACATAATATTTATAGAATGATGAAGGTAATTTTTGATGAATATGGTTTAGGAGAAAAAATTTTAACAATTGGATTTGATAATGCATCTGCAAATACTGCATCCATCAATGATTTAAAAGAAATATGTCAACCAAATTTAGGGGGTCGGTTTTTTCATATTCGTTGTACATGTCATGTCCTCAACTTATGTGTGCAAGACGGTCTAAAATTATTATCACATTTCCTTGATCCAATAAAACGGCACTTAACTGTATTTGGTCATATTCTCAAATTAGGAGAGAATGGACCAAGTTTTGTAAAATAAATGGTATTAAACCGATTAAATTTTCAAGAGATGTTCCAACACATTGGAATTCTACTTATTTTCTTTTATGTCAAGCATTTCAATACAAAGATGCACTATGTAGTTTTTTTTCTCAACATGTTCAAAATATCACACTTTATCCTAGTCAATGGGATATTTGTGAAAAAATTTTAGATATTTTAAAAGTTTTTAATGATGCTACTTTAGTTTTTAGCGGCGTTTATTATCCTACAGCACATTTATTTCTTCTTGAGAGTTTAAATATTGTTGGCACTCTCGATGAGCATGTTGACAGTAGCGATCCTAATGATATTGTTTTGTTAGAAGCCATTACTGTTATGAAGGTAAAATGGTTAAACTATTTTAAAGAAATTCCTTTACTTTATCTTATTGCTGCTGTTTTTGATCCTAGATTTAAATTAGAAGGTTTGAGTGGTGCTTTACAAGCATATTATGGTTATTTAGGAATATTAGATGAAATTGACATTACTAGATTAATGACGAAATTAAGAAATGATTTAATTGAGTTATTTAATGATTATATTGTAAGATATAACTTAGGAACATTAGGTCAATCTAGTAGTAGCGAACCGGTAATTCAAACAAGACTTAGCGCAGGGGATCGTTGGTTATTGCAACGAAATAAAAAAGCTAGGGATACGACAACTAATAACCCTGAATTAGATAATTATTTATCTACAAATTTTGAGTTTTCTAATGAAAGTTTATGCAGTAAAAATTTTAAAATCCTTGAATGGTGGAACCGGCATCAAAATATATATCCTGTTTTATCTATTATTGCTAAAGAGATCTTGGCAGCACCTATTTCCACCGTTGCGGTTGAGCAAGCCTTCAGCTTGGGAGGTAATATATTGGAAGCTAGGCGATCTTCATTACATCCAAGCACTCTAGAAGCAACAGCTTGTGTGGATGATTGGACTCGAGCTGATCTGAGACAACAAGAAGATGCCCCCGATGATTGTGAAGATTTGTTCGATAATGCTTCTGCAACAAGTGCAAGCGGAACCGGAGCCGAAGGATCAACCGATAATGATGATTGATAACTGTAAAATTATAATTTACAAAAGGGGATATGTCTAAAAGACTAAAACTTGTAATGATGGAACTACGTGAGCTTTGATTCCTCTCACCCTTGGAGGATACGTAGGCAACTTAAATATTTAAAAATTTAAGCTCAAGCTCTTCAATGTAATAAAATTTTTTTTTTTTTTAATTTAATCTCATTTTTTTTATTTAAATTAATCAAAAAAAAATATATATATTTAACCGAACCGAACCGGAACCGAAAGGTTCGGTTCCGGTTCGGTTTTCGGTTCCGGTTCCACTTAAGTGTGGAACCGGAACCGAACCGGATTTAACCGGTTCGGTTCCGGTTCCACACTTGTGGAACCGGAAACCGGCCGGTTCGGTTCGGTTCCGAACGGAACCGAACCGCCGGCCGGGTCTAGTTGGACCATTATAATCATTATAATAAATAGTACCACAAATTGTTGATTAAATAGTTGGACTATTAGAATCAAGATAGATATGAAAGATTAGTGTTTAAGACATAATCCTGGGTGAAAATGTATTTAAACGACTTTAATTTTCAAATTGGGAATAATTTCAGGATGGTCCTGGAAAAATAATAAGTTATTTTATTTGATAAAATATGCCTGAAAATCGGAGTTAAGCAAATAAGTGGAACATGATATTTAGAATATTCATGTAATGATAACTTTAGTGCTTAATCCATAATACTTGTCATATAGACTCCTTAATTTCTTTATCAGAACTAAGGATTAGATTCTTAAAGTATGATATTGAAATTGAAGGATATTCAAAGATTAGATCTTAGAAGTACTTTTAAAATGCAATAAATAATTCTTGGAGAATTAAAGACTATTCTCAAGGAGATAAAGTCAAAATTTGCAATTAGGCAAGTAGTGCAAGGCACACCTTACTTCAATATTCTGGAAAACCGACGAGGCTTGGTCAAAGGCAACTGGAATATTGAAAATGACAAAGGCAAAATCATTATAGTCTTCTTGGAAGATAAATGACATATCCCAAAATGTCTGCACAATTGTGGCAAACGGAATCGCGAAGCGTGAGTGTCGTTTGGACAAGCAGACATGAAGGAATTGAAGACGAGCAAGGGTCTGACTTCAAATATGTTTGTCAAAATTATATTCATTACTAGTATTAAAATTGGATTTTAGATACTTGATATGGTACATAATAAATATATATATTGATGTTCAGAATCTGCTATGAGCAGGATTAGAGAACTGTTATAATGTAACTAGTTTGACTAGATACATTATCTTTTTATCAGTGTTTAACCCACTACGGGTGAACCTTTATATTTTAGAACACTAAAGTGTTTTATTATATAAGGATGATATTGAGATAAACACATTAGATGTGAATAACAGAATTTATATTTTGAATATAAATAAATCTCAAATATATATATAATGACAAACAAATAGCTCAAAATGATTTGATCAGAAGAAACTAATTATGGCATTGTTGTCTGGGACACAATCGAACAAGACTCGTATATCCACACTTTCGAAGAGTGGGTACTCGGACTGTTTTGATTCCAATCAAATAAAGTCTACGAATCTAGTTTATTGGGCAATGTGTCTAAAACACTATTTACTTGGTAAAAGTGTAAAATGCCATCGATCTATTAGCCCTTGTTCATATTGAAACAAGTGGGCCCATGTCTAGCTAGACTAGATATAGATATGAATATTTCGTGACCTATACGGATGTGGCATCGCGTAATGGTTATGTGTTTCTTTTGAAGAACACAAATCGGAAACTTTTAGAGTTTCGACATGAAATAGACAAATAAATCGACTATAGTATTATACCGTCACGGTAAGGCCGTAATGGAAAATACTTAAGCAATAAGTTTCTTATATACTTGAAAGAGTATAGTATTCTTTCAAATGAGGACTCCTCCCGGAACACGTCAAAGTGACGGTGTGTCCGAACGGATTAACCGAATCATGTTAGACATGATAAGGCTAATCATGAGTCGCTCTGAGCTACCATTTCCTTCAACGGATAAGTTTTAACAGTGCAATAACTTATTCAGAATAAGGTTCCATAATAATCTGTTTGACAGATTACATATTATATATGAACGGGAAAGAAACCGGGTTTCTCATTCCTGACCATTTGGGATGCTAGGCATATGTTTGGATAATACCAAACTAAAACCAAAATTGGATAAGTGTCAATTGTAGGCTATCCTAGGGATACCATAAGTATTGTATTTATACATCTCACCAGAGAACAATTAGATTGTTGCTCACCATGCAGTTTTCCTGAGAGGAATACAGACATGCAGTGGTAAGTGGGAGGATAGTAAAACTCGATGAAAATCGGAGTAATACTATTCAAGGCACCTATTCCTAATGGAACATAAATAGTTCATCAAGGATGAAACTATTCCATTAATCTTCGAGTACAAAAGAACCACGTAGATCGGAGAGAGTCAGAAAACAACCTGGGGTATGGGTTTCTGATCTCACCTCATAAAGATGTCAATCTTTTAAGGTATACCAACTGATTACGTATGAGGTAGTGATACAAGGTATCGACTCCCTATTATGACAAAGTGTCATGAGTCCGAAATGGATTCCAAGTATATCAACAAGTTTGGATACTAGTTGATGTACCATAAGACATTGTGCCTATTGGTACTTTATAAGTCTTCAAGGAAGACATACATGGAAGGCAACATACCAACGTACTAAGCTAGGCTTGTAAAGAAAAGGTAGAGTTATCAACATTGTGTTGATTCCGACGAAACCTTTTACCTGTTGCCATTGTAAATCCATTTGGATAATGCTTGCTAAAGTTGTGTATTTCATTTATGAAATATGACAGCTTAACGGAAAATCGCTTTCCTGAAAAGGAAACCTTTCGGAGGATGTTTATAACATCCTGTCGGTTTTGTCGTACCATAACAAGCAAACAAGGTTTGCAGGTTATTCGATCCATGTTTGGATTGAAGCAAGCATAGGTTCTAGGAATTATCGTTTTGATGTATGTAATAAATAGAGTATGATTAATTCAAAACGAAATGATTCTTGTGTATATAAAAGGGTTAGTGGGAGTGCACTGACATGAATGTCATGTAAGATAATGATAATATGTCATTTCTTGGAAACGATATTCCCATAAAATAATCGGTGAAAGCTTGGCTTTCCTGATAACGACTATGAGTCGTAACAAATGTACTATACAATAGTATAACAGTACAGTGAGCTGGAAATCTTCCAAGCAAGATACTGTTGCCGAATAAACAACAAATGCGGATTATTGCTGCAGCTGAGGCAGCAATAGAAGCCATTTGGATCGATAATAAATCTAATTAGATTAGATATAGTTCTGTTAGCGGCTGAGCTAGGCGTCAGCACAGGCTAAGGAATTAAAGGTCTCATCGACGATCCAGATATATATACTTCTATATCATCTGATTCGTTCGGATCATACATCATGGCGATGTGATGATCGTGTAAATCACGTCAGACGATAATCAAACAAATCCGCTGACGAAAACCTTTTCTCAGTAATTTGAGCGAACCGTACATAGTTCGGGTGTTAGACACTCGAGTGACTGGCTATGTGCCAAGTGGGAGATTGTTGGATAATATGACCCATAGCGTCACTATTTGTACAGATCAAGGTGTTGTTGTACAAATTAACTATGTGACAAAGGAGATTGCACTCTTATCATTTGTGATTAGATCACCTTAGATGTATAAATGATTAGAGGTCCCTATGATTAGTTCCTGGACTGAGAATGATATGAGACAGTATCAGTCCACGAATGATTAATCATTAAATATCCCTAGCCGGAGTATTATCGAGACAGGACATCGATAATGCGGAATAGGCTAGTATTGCACTTGTGCGCGTTGTGAGGGCACAACGGCATAGTTCTCATATATTTAAGTATTGGATACTTATGCAAGTGCGATAGGAGGTTGTGTTTCACCGATGGTACGGGAAACAGCTTCGCTCTGGATAGACCCTTCGGAATCCCATTGGTATTATGACTATGTGTCTATGGGAGTCCGAAATCAGGGTAGGTGTATTTGGTCTTAACCTGAGACTTGCACCGCTAATGCTTACGACAATCAATATACTTTAGTTGAGGTCGTCTAGGACTCTAACCGGTTCTATGTACGCCAACTGCTGGGTATATTGAGAATCGTAGAGTATTGGGTGTGGTGTCAAGACGGAAGTATCACTTCAGTCATAGTGGAGATGATGTCACGCAGGATACGGTATTAGTGCTCTTAAGTGTTGCGCAACCATCGGGATATTATGACTAGGTCATGCATATCCGATTATAGAGACTAGTTACCAGACATCCGACATGTGCTTCGGACGGGGCAGACACTTATCCAGCCCTAGCCCTAGCACGTGACTATCCGATACTGGGCCGATATACACAATACTTGGTATACTACGCTTGATACAGATCTTAAATATTCTTAGATGAATATGACCGGAGAATTGGGTAGACTTCGTGCTTTGCTAGAAGCCGATCGTGTCTCGTAAATCGGTAGAACGTAGTACTTGGTACGTACGTGATTCGGATACTCCGACGACCGTATTTACTGCCGAATTATCCGGGGATCTCATGGGTCGCTTCCCAAAGATTCACCGATGACGTATGACTCGCACTTTTATTAATCTGGGATTAATATGATGAGAGAGAAAATTAATCTGGATTAATTACAGAGATATTTTATCTGGGATAAAATATCAATTTAAAAAGAGAGAGAATGATTAATTTAGAATTAATCGAGGAATTAATATATTTGATATATTAAATGAAATTGGATTTCGACGCGGAATTAAAATTAGATTTTAATTCGGGCGAGCGAATTAATTTAGAATTAATTCGTTAGCGACGTGAATAGTGATTTCGCTTGGCGTAATCATTTAATTACGACGCGACGGAAAATTCGTTAATTTAGAATTAGCGAATCCGAGCCCGAGATTATTTGCGAGCGCATTCGCATTTCGAATTCGAGCGCGGCTCGTCAAATCAAGCGTCAAATCGCTAGTCGAATCTAGTGTCACATCAAGCGTCAAATCATGTCACTTTGAGTGATGTGACACTTGATTGATTGATGAGATTGATTGATTGCTAGTGATGGATGTGATTGGTTAGTCAAGAGTGTTAAACACTCAAGCTCACATTTGTCATTTGGAATGACAAATTTGCCCATTTGAGTTTTTGTTTTTGGTATATGTTTTTTGGAAAAACATATTACAAAACAATTTAATCACAATTAAAACTCTCTCTCTCTTTCTCTCCCTCTCTCCTCACGCATTTTCTGGTTTCAAAACAGGCAGTCCACTGCCGTGAAACACAAAGGAAAATGGGGAAGCAAAGTGTGGTTTTGTGGCAAAACAAGAGTGCTAGCACACTCCGGGATCAATGCGAAGGTGATAGGGAAGTCCCCCATGAGTTGGGAACCATTTCGGAAAGCTTGGAGCTTGATTTTGGTGACCAAAATCGAACCAGTGGTTGTGTTTTACTGCTACTGCGTGAGCAGTTCATGAAGGGCAGTGAGCTCGTTTTTGTTGCCCAAATCGTCTCTCAACCGCTCGATGTAAGTATTCCGCAACTTCGTCGTTGTATTCGCTTGTGTTTCATGCTTAGATTTGATCTTGGGACCTATAGAAAATCCAACACTATAGTACCTATACATGAGGTTGAGGCAGAGAATAATCTAGATGATTTGGAAGACTTGGATGAGTTCGAAGATGAGGAAGATAGGTATAGACCGCGAGATAGGTGGTATGAGAGGAGATATGACTGGAGGGATAGGAGGTTTGATGAGCGAAGAGGTTTTCAGAGAAGAGATAGAAGGGCCTATGAGGGAGAAAATAAACAATTTGGTGACAGATTTGGAGATAGATATGAGAGAGATGCATATGATGAGCATAATTATGACTATCGGATGGGGCATGACATGAGAGATCATGGTAGGAGAGAGGATATTGATGGTGACCTAGGCAGTATCAAGATGAAAATCCCATCTTTCCACGACAGAAATGATCCAGAGGCGTACTTGGACTGGGAGAGAAAGATCGAGCTAATCTTTAATTGTCATAGGTATTCTGATGAGAAGAATGTGAAGTTGGCTGCAATTGAGTTTACAGACTATGCGGTGATTTGGTAGGATCAGTTAGTAACTAATATGAGGAGGAACCATGAGAGGCCAGTTGAGACTTGGGAGGAGTTAAAGGCTCTCATGCGTAAGAGGTTCATTCCAAGCCACTATTATAGAGAGTTATATCAGAAGCTACAACATTTGTATCAGGGGTCGAAGAGTTTTGAAGACTATCATACAGAGATTGAGGTAGCAATGATTAGGGTGAATATGGTGGAGGATATAGAAGCCACGATGGCTCGATTTTTAGGTGGGTTACATAAGGAGATTGCGAGTGTAGTTGAGTTGCATCATTATGTGGAGTTGGAGGATATGCTACATATGGCGATCAAGGTAGAAAGACAGTTGAAGAAGAAATCTGCATCTAGATACACTGCTCATAGATCTTCTGCTTGGAAAGGGAAGTGGTCTAGTAACAAGCGGAGAGATGAGGGTTTCAATAAACCCAAAGCCGATAGCGGTAAGGGAAAAGAAGTGGAGACAGGTAGAGTTAAGGTTAAGTCTGAAGTGGTAATTCTAAAATCCAATGAGGTAAAGTGTTTTAAGTGCTTAAGTATGAGACATTATGTATCACAGTGTCCCAACAAGCGAACACTAATAATGAAGGATGATGGTAATATCGATTCCACAGATGGGGAGGTGGAAGATGAGATGCATGCGTTAGAGGATGCTAATGATGATGAGGGAGCAACATACCCACTAGATAACATGTCGCCTGTGTCTAGGAGAGCATTGATAGCAGAGATAGTCGAGAAGGAGACCGAGCAGCAGAGAGAGAATATTTTTCATACTAGGTGTAGCGTGAATGGGAAGTCATGTAGTATGATCATAGATGTGGGTAGTTGCACCAACATGGCTAGCACAGTATTGGTGGCAAGATTGGGATTGTCATGTTTACAACATCTTATGCCATATAGGCTACAGTCGCTTAATGAGTGTGGTGAGTGTGGGACACAGAAACTGAGCGACGCCGTTCCTAGGCTCGCGGCCTAGTTGGGAAGGATTACATAACATGGAGTCGCCACCCGGTGTGAACCGGGACAAAGATTTAAGGCCGCACTCACCCCTCGCAAGGGAAACCTCAAACCGTTGGGTTCGGAATGGTCCCTTACTTATGTCACTTGTAATGAAAGGATTCATGTAATAATTTAACTAAGCTTAAGTAACACTTATTTCCAATAGTATCATGCTTCTAAATTCTCATGTGTGAAATAAAACTCATGTACGCATTTCACATATATCTTACATTTAAATTTGCATGCTAAACATATATCAAGATAGCAACTAGCATACAACTTTACTTGCATATCACATTCAGAAAAAAACACAAGCGCACATATTATCCATACAAGCACACATGGTGAGCATACAAGCACACATATGGACACTTTTCAAGTGGTACGTGGAATTGTAGCCCAAGTGCAGACCGCACTACCGTCCATTCAGAATCGGCTACGGAATTTACGTCTGGGTTTCCATCCGATATACCGCAAGAAATAATACCCAGATGTTATCATGACACAAGCATATGAATTGTAATACATCAACATATTTGCATTTATACATGTGGAGATAGTTACTAGGAAAACTATGCATGAAATCTAATGAAAAAGACTCAGTTCAGTGTATTCGCGTTCGTGTAGCGTTCGTAAACGCGTTCGAACGGAAATGAAACAGAATGCTCACGTTCGAGTAGCGTTCGTAAACGCGTTCGAACGGAAATGAAACAGAATGCTCACGTTCGAGTAGCGTTCGTAAACGCGTTCGAACGGAAATGAAACAGAATGCTCACGTTCGAGTAGCGTTCGTAAACGCGTTCGAACGGAAATGAGACCTGATGCATGATAAGGCAAAATTTATGCGCGTTCGAGTTGCGTTCGGGAACGCGTTCGAACGGACACGGACCTGATGCATGAAATAGGATGCAATAAATAGAAAATAAAGGGGCGCGGCGAAGCACTGCCGTAAAGGTGACCTTTTGGGGATCTTGATCTCTCAAAGAGAGGACCTTTAGACCAACATGCTAAGCCCATGCGCATCACGTCACACATGCAAGACTAGAACCAATCATAACAACCAAGTATGCCCGATTGAACACATCTCACATCCAATCTGAACACACGTCAACCAGCGCGGCAAAGCATTGTGGAAAAGGGGGCTTTTAGCCCCTCCCCATAAGGGGGTCTCACATCACACTTACTAAGCCCATGCGCTCGATTGACTTATACATACAAAAATGAAGATAATAATATCAAACTAAGTATGCTCGATTGAACGTATCTTGCGTCCAACCGAACATACATCAACCGGCGCGGCGAAGTAGTGTCACGAAGGTGGCCTTTTCGGCTCTTTGCCTCACAAATGGAGGACCTTTGGACTAACTCACTAAGCCCATGCACTTGGTTGAATCATACAAAGATAAACAATATATTGAATTCAAGAGAAAACTAAATAAACAAAAAGCAACAAACGAAAGAGAGATGGTGCCGTTTACTCAAGCGGTACGTGGAGTTGTGGCCCGAGTACAGATCATATTACCGTCCATTCGGAATCGGCTATGAAATTTATGTCCGGGTTTCCATCCGATATACCGCGAGAGTTGACACACCTCTCATTCATCCAATACCCACAACATATTACATCTCATAATTCATGCATATTTATCTACTCAAAGACCACAACATGCATTCATAGACGACTCTCATGCGAATAGAATTCAATAAACAATGAATATAAACTAATGAAAAGGTACCCTCAGGTCTAACCTTTTAAATCACCTCTCGGATGTATGGTACACGATCGTCGGAAGGGTGGATGCTCCGCAACTCTCCCGGTTCACTGGTTCACTGTTCTCGTTCGTTGTCTTTACTGATTTGCTTGCGGCTCCAACTCCGTTCTGCTCCTATTTCCTCTTTATCTTTTGCTTACTGTTTTTGGGTGTCTTCTTCCTGTAGTTTTTATGTGTGTTGTGTATGAGTTAGAGACTAGCTAGCTAGGGTTGAGAAGGTTGGTGAAGGGTTCTTTTTATAGGCAAAGGGTTGGGCTTGACAAGGAAAGAGATTTGGCTAATTGAAGAGGGATTTGATTTGGTTTGGTTAAGGGAAGTCAAAGATTGAGGGGGGACAAATCTTGGCTAGATAGGGAAGGTTGGATATTTGATGGCTTGGATTAGGAATACAATATTTTAAGTTTGGGAATAATCTTATTATTGGGAATATAATTGGTTGATTGATTTTTATTAGGCATGATTATATTTTGATTTAGTGTGTGATTTGTTTAATTTAGGCATGATTTTAGTTTAAGTTGGTAATTGTTTATTTTATGTTTGGTATATGTTTTATTTAATCATTAATTAATTAATTATTATATTATTTAGTTAATGTTTTAATTAATATTTATTTATTTAAATTGTGATGTGTTTTATGGGCTTTGGGGGGCTAATTGGGCTGGATGTGAGGCTAGCAGCAAAACCAGAATTACCGACATCGTTCGAACGCTTCCTCGAACGCGGCACGAACGCCCGCAATCCGTTTGACGTTCGAACATAAACACGAACGTAGCACGAACGAAAACAGTGAACCTTGTTTATTCTGAATTTCCCCTTCCGATGTCCGTTTCCCGTGACCTCCGTGACTTAAAAGGTAGTGTCTCCAAAATGAGACTCATCATAGGGACTCATGTGTAAAAATGCAGTGCCTACAGTCGCCCCCACTTTGATGGGACTTGTGTAATGTGCAACAGTGACAATCCTATCAAAGTTATGCAATGCATTTCTACTTACCTGGCTCGCCAGCTGCCACTTGACTTACCATGTGTTGAGTTGCTTTGATTTGGTGGTGAGGTGCTGCGACCCTTGGTTCATTCCCGAACCGTGCTTCCATTCTTAGAGTGCCATTCTCGGCCTGTTCCTTCCTGAACTGTATTGAGATGAGGCTTTATTCCTCCCGAGCTTTATTCCCGAACTGTTAAGATGAGGCTTTATTCCTCCGAGCTTTATTCCGAACTGCTGACTGTGTAGAGATAGGGCTTTATTCCATGATTGTTTGGACTGTGGGCTTTATTCCCGAACTGTATTGAGATGAGGCTATATTCCCCTGTACTTTGTTCCCGAACTGTTGCGATGAGGCTTTATTCCTCCCGAGCTTTATTCTCGAACTGTTGAGATGAGGCTTTATTCCTCCCGAGCTTTATTCCCGAACTGTTGAGATGAGGCTCTATTCCTCCCGAGCTTTATTCCCGAACTATACCGACATGAGGCTTTCTTCCCCTTGAGCTTTGTTCTCAAACTATCTGATATAAGGCTTTTATTCCCTTGGGCTTTGTTCCCGAACTGTGTTGATATGAGGCTTTATTCCCCTGGGCTTTGTTCCCGAACTGTACTGATATGAGGCTTTATTCCCCTGGGCTTCGTTCCCGAACTGTACTGACATGAGGCTTTCTTCCCCTTGAGCTTTGTTCTCAAACTTATACTGATATGAGGCTTTCTTCCCCTGGGCTTTGTTCCCTGACTGATACTGATAGGGGCCTCGCCCCCAGACTGATACTGATATGGGCCTCGCCCTGGAATCATTATCTGAATCTGATACTGTGCTTTTTACCGTTTCTGATTAGCTTGTTTTTTTTTGCCGCTTTTCTTATTCTTTAAAACCTGTGAACACAAAACAAACACAAAAGGATGCAAAATGTGTTACGTGTATGCATGCATGAATGTTCCTATCCCGTCGGGTTAGGTCTTCTGCCAATTCTCTTGGTGACTGCTCAGTCTTCCTTTCCTCAGGCAAGCCACCGCTTTAATCTGTCTACGCTGATCGGCTTGGTGAACTAATTCCCTTCCAAGTCTGATGCTCTCACTGCCCCCCCTGCTTGTTTATTCGAGGATTCCCCGTGTTCTGAGTATCATATTACCAAGATTGAACACACTCATGTTGCAAGTTTGAAAGTAATAGTCTTAGGCAGATAAATGAAATGATCGCCTTTATTAATGTTGAGGAAACGTTCGAACAAAATCAATGTCTTTATTAAAAGTGTAAGATAAACTAGGAGAACAACAGTGCCTTCTTCTTCAGCCCATGGTTCTTCACCATTGTTATCCCTTATTCCTATGAAGCTGAGTGGTTGAGAGTTTGGAGGACAAGGGTTTCAGGTAGGCCAGAGTTGATCATGTAGTTGGGCAGGGGATTTCTGTGTGCGTTGGGTTGTTCTTTTTCTGGGTCGGGTATTGTATGGGCATCGATGAGGTTTTGGATTTCATGCCTGAGGGGCGGGCGTAGTTGTCGGTGTCATGGCCTTTTTCTTGGTGGAAGTGACAGTATAAGTTTAAGTTCATGTGAGGTGGCACAGGATTTGAATGGGCCTGGGTTCCAAAGGTTTTAAGAGTCCATGTGCCTTCAGCTTTTCGAATACCTTTGAAAGAGGCTTACCAAGGTTAGAAAATCGTCTGTTCTTAATGGCAGTGACTTCAGCAGTAGCAGGCATAGTCCCTGAATGTCCCCCAATGGGCTTCCTGTTTAGACCATAGAATTTTCTATTCTCGGCCTCTTCTTCCTATCCATGACAGTTTCCCTCAACTGCCGAAAGTCTGCAATCATGGAGGTCATTCTCCTCAGTTTGCCATAAATAGAGGGCTTGGTGCCCTTGATGATCATTTTGATATGGTCCTTTTCTGAGGGCCAGGTCTGCATCTTCAGAAGCTGGCTCCTCCAGCGGTCCACATACTCTTTGAAGCTCTCCTCCGGCTTCTGCTTAGTGTTCTCCAAATCTCGAAGTGACAAATCAATCTCCAAGTCTGTAACATACTGCTTCAGAAAAGCATCAGCTAGTTCCTTCCAATCTTCTTTAACCTTCTTCTCAAGGCAATGATACCAAACCACGGGTGCCCCCTCGAGTGACATCCCAAACATCTTTTGGACTTGGCGCTGAGACAGGCCAACTGAACTCATAACAGACACATACTGACGGAGATGCACCCTCGGATCTCCATTCCCATTGAACTTAGCCAATCCGGCATCTTAAACTGCGCTGGCAACTGCTCCTCAAACTTCATTGTCTCATAGTCTAGCAAATCTTCATTCTTACCCCTCATCTTACGGGTAACGGACTCTATCTGGTCCGGAGTTTCTGCACTTCTGCCTGAGACCCAACTTTTCTCCCAGTGGTATAATCAGCGATATCATCATCAAAAGCGGGGATATCATCCCCCAACCCATTCGGAGGCTTCTCGCGCCTTACATTCTCTGAATTCTCCCCAGCACGGGCCACAGCCATATTTGTCATGGCAGCAGTCAAGGCTTGCAACTGTTCAGTAATCTTGGCGAAGCCACTTTCCAACTGATCTATCCGGGATACCTCAGTATCTGATTCACTCATGTCTGTTCTCGGTATTTTGGTGAGTCTTCCCTTTTTTCTAACCCAACGGGAATCTATGATGGCTTTCAGAACACAAGGGTTAACATGATGTATGTATGCATGATGTGCATAAGAAGTATATAACATATATTAAATCAAATAAAATTCTCAAACAATCGGCCTATTATCATTTTAGAAGTTTTTGGGACAACTGTCATAAGAGTGAACCCGTCCCAGTTTAAATGGCCTAACGAGTTCATGTCTTATGGCAAAGAGCCCAACTAAATCCAAATGATAAAATTCCGAACACAATCATAAAATGGCCCATTGTTATTTAGAAACCTTTTGGCCCAATCGTCATAAGATGTGTTCTTGTCCCAGTTTAAATGGCCCAACAAGCCCATATCCCATGATAAGTGGTCCAAATGGATCCAAACAACGATGTTCTCAAACACAAGCAAGATGATGCAAACATGACATAATAATTTTTACAAAGTGGCCCATCAATATTTCAGAAGCTTTTGGCCTAATAGTCATACGGTGCGAACTTGCCCCAGTTTAAATGGCCCAGCAAGCCCGCATTTCTGACAATAGTCCAACTGCATCCAAATGAGGATGGTCCACAAGCACATACTCAAGGAAATAATTGATACTTTAGCCAACCCGGTCTATAGGTGGGTTAGTAAGAGTATAGACAAAGGCTCTCACCGGCGAAGGATGGCCCACAACTAGGTCTCCCCACTCAAGGGTTCGAGCAACCAAGTGAGCGCACCCTTTTTTATACACTAAGGTACGTGCCAATGAGTTATGGTGTGTGACGGACTGTCAAATGGATTTCCCGTTGTAGATCCCCCAGAGGGAAGGTGGAGCGAGGCTCACTTAAATACCCAAGCCTCTTAGGCTCTTATCGCTTGTTGTCAGGAATAAACAACGAGTCCTCCAAATTAGTCCACCACAATAGGCTACAAGTAGATGGCTATCTAGGTGCCTTCACAGCTTTTCCTTCTAGAAAGGTAGTGAATGAAGGAAGACACCAAACCATTACCTAGCCCAAAAATGCCTTTAATTAAACCCTACTTTATCCACTATAGACACGGTCAATTAAAACACAAATCCAAACATCACAAGTCAATATTTCGGGGCCAATTCTCTTATCCCCAGTGGAGTCGCCAGACTGTGGGACACAGAAACTGAGCGACGCCGTTCCTAGGCTCGCGGCCTAGTTGGGAAAGATTACATAACATGGAGTCGCCACCCGGTGTGAACCGGGACAAAGATTTAAGGCCGCACTCACCCCTCGCAAGGGAAGACCTCAAACCGTTGGGTTCGGAATGGTCCCTTACTTATGTCACTTGTAATGAAAGGATTTATATAATAATTTAAACAAGCTGAAGTAACAATTATTTCTAGAGGTATCATGCTTCTAAAGTTACATTTATAAATTAAAATACGCGCCTAAATATACATGTATTTCATATATAAGATTGCATGCTTAACATATATCAAGATAGCAACTAGCATACAACTTTACTTGCATCACATTCAGAAAAAAACACAAGCGCACATATTATCCATACAAGCACACATGGTGAGCATACAAGCACACATATGGACACTTTTCAAGTGGTACGTGGAATTGTAGCCCAAGTGCAGACCGCACTACCGTCCATTCAGAATCGGCTACGGAATTTACGTCTGGGTTTCCATCCGATATACCGCAAGAAATAATACCCAAATGTTATCATGACACAAGCATATGAATTGTAATACATCAACATATTTGCATTTATACATGTGGAGATAGTTAAGGAAAACTATGCATGAAATCTAATGAAAAAGACTCAGTTCAGTGTATTCGCGCGTTCGTGTAGCGTTCGTAAACGCGTTCGAACGGAAATGAAACAGAATGCTCACGTTCGAGTAGCGTTCGTAAACGCGTTCGAACGGAAATGAAACAGAATGCTCACGTTCGAGTAGCGTTCGTAAACGCGTTCGAACGGAAATGAAACAGAATGCTCACGTTCGAGTAGCGTTCGTAAACGCGTTCGAACGGAAATGAGACCTGATGCATGATAAGGCAAAATTATGCGCGTTCGAGTTGCGTTCGGGAACGCGTTCGAACGGACACGGACCTGATGCATGAAATAGGATGCAATAAATAGAAAATAAAGGGGCGCGGCGAAGCACTGCCGTAAAGGTGACCTTTTGGGGCTCTTGATCTCTCAAAGAGAGGACCTTTAGACCAACATGCTAAGCCCATGCGCATCACGTCACACATGCAAGACTAGAACCAATCATAACAACCAAGTATGCCCGATTGAACACATCTCACATCCAATCTGAACACACGTCAACCGGCGCGGCAAAGCATTGTGGAAAAGGGGGCTTTTAGCCCCTCCCCATAATGGGGTCTCACATCACACTTACTAAGCCCATGCGCTCGATTGACTTATACATACAAAAATGAAGATAATAATATCAAACTAAGTATGCTCGATTGAACGTATCTTGCGTCCAACCGAACATACATCAACCGGCGCGGCGAAGTAGTGTCACGAAGGTGGCCTTTTCGGCTCTTTGCCTCACAAATGGAGGACCTTTGGACTAACTCACTAAGCCCATGCTTGGTTGAATCATACAAAGATAAACAATATATTGAATTCAAGAGAAAACTAAATAAACAAAAAGCAACACAACGAAAGAGAGATGGTGGCCGTTTACTCAAGCGGTACGTGGAGTTGTGGCCCGAGTACAGATCATATTACCGTCCATTCGGAATCGGCTATGAAATTTATGTCCGGGTTTCCATCCGATATACCGCGAGAGTTGACACACCTCTCATTCATCCAATACCCACAAATATTACATCTCATAATTCATGCATATTTATCTACTCAAAGACCACAACATGCATTCATAGACGACTCTCATGCGAATAGAATTCAATAAACAATGAATATAAACTAATGAAAAGGTACCCTCAGGTCTAACCTTTTAAATCACCTCTCGGATGTATGGTACACGATCGTCGGAAGGGTGGATGCTCCGCAACTCTCCCGGTTCACTGGTTCACTGTTCTCGTTCGTTGTCTTTACTGATTTGCTTGCGGCTCCAACTCCGTTCTGCTCCTATTTCCTCTTTATCTTTTGCTTACTGTTTTTGGGTGTCTTCTTCCTGTAGTTTTTATGTGTGTTGTGTATGAGTTAGAGACTAGCTAGCTAGGGTTGAGAAGGTTGGTGAAGGGTTCTTTTTATAGGCAAAGGGTTGGGCTTGACAAGGAAAAAGATTTGGCTAATTGAAGAGGGATTTGATTTGGTTTGGTTAAGGGAAGTCAAAGATTGAGGGGGGACAAATCTTGGCTAGATAGGGAAGGTTGGATATTTGATTGGCTTGGATTAGGAATACAATATTTTAAGTTTGGGAATAATCTTATTAGATTGAGAATATAATTGGTTGATTGATTTTAATTAGGCATGATTATATTTTGATTTAGTGTGTGATTTGTTTAATTTAGGCATGATTTTAGTTTAAGTTGGTAATTGTTTATTTTATGTTTGGTATATGTTTTATTTAATCATTTAATTAATTTAATTATTATATTATTTAGTTAATGTTTTAATTAATATTTATTTATTTAAATTGTGATGTGTTTTATGGGCTTTGGGGGGCTAATTGGGCTGGATGTGAGGCTAGCAGCAAAACCAGAATTACCGACATCGTTCGAACGCTTCCTCGAACGCGGCACGAACGCCCGCAATCCGTTTGACGTTCGAACATAAACACGAACGTAGCACGAACGAAAACAGTGAACCTTGTTTATTCTGAATTTCCCCTTCCGATGTCCGTTTCCCGTGACCTCTGTGACTTAAAAGGTAGTGTCTCCAAAATGAGACTCATCATAGGGACTCATGTGTAAAAATGCAGTGCCTACAGTGAGGTCAGAGTGACCAAGCAAGTATTGTTGACTTTTACCATTGGACCTTACACGGATGAGGTGTTGTGTGATATGGTACCTATGCAAACAGGCCACATACTTTTGGGGAGTGTTGGGTTTTCTATGTTATCCCAAGATCAAATTAAGCTATGAAACATGTGAGTACATCAAAGTAAAGTTGCGGAAATACTCACTTTGATCGGCTTTTGGATGCGATGAAACACAAAACTTTTGCTCCTCCATTGAAGCTCTCGGCCAAGCCCTCTTTGTGCTCCAACAAGTTTCGGTCAACCCCTTCATTTGTGCTCCTTCAAGCTCCAAGCTTTAAGTGTGATTCCATGTTCATGAATGGGTTTCCCTATCACCTTTGTTTGACCCATTTGGTGTGCTAGCACTCTTGGAAAATTTTGCCACAAATCTTCCTTTTGCTTCTTGTTGTTCTCGGCCAAGCCAAGAACATTTGAGAGAAAAATGGCCCTTGGCCGAATGGGAGAGAAGAGAAGATGATGAGTTGTGTTAGTTGAATTGATTTCAAAAATCAATTCAAATGATATACCAAAAATTAAATAAATGGTATTAGTCATTCAAACCATCACATTTGAGTGTTTTACACTCAACCATCAACCAACAACTTCTATCACATTAAAGTGATAAAGTTGACTAGTGATGTGACGCGTGATATGACTTGTGGGCCCCACTCGATTCAAAATGCGAGTGGGCCCGCAAACACTCTCGGGCTCGGGTTCGCTAATTCTGAATTAACGAATTTTCCGTTGCGACGTAATTAAATTAAATTTAATTAAATAATTATGCCTAGCAAAATTACTATTCACGTCACTGGCGAATTAATTCTAAATTAACTCGTTCGCCCGAATTAAAATCCAATTTTAATTCCGCGTCGAAATCTTATTTCGTATAATATATCGAATATATTATTTTATCGATTAATTCCAAATTAATCGTTCTCTCTCTTTAACTAATATTTTATCCTAGATAAAATAACTCTGTAATTAATCCTAGATTAATTTTCTCTCTCTTACAATTAATCCCAGATTAATTATATGCGAGTCATACATCATCGGTGAATCTTCGGGAAGCGACCCATGAGATCCCCGGATATGTTGGCAGTAAACCCGGTCGTCGGACTATCCGAATACGTACGTACCTAGTACTACGTTTTTACCGATTTTACAAGACATGGTTGGCTTCTAGCAAAGCACCGTGCCTACACAATTCTCCAGAAATACTCTTAAAGGAATGTGTAATCTATATCAGGCATAGTATACGTAGTATAGCGTATTGCGATCCAGTATCGGATGTCACGTGCTAGGCCTGGGGCTGGAATTGTGTCTGCCCCGTACGAAGCACATGTCGGATCTCTGGTAACTAGTCTCTATAATCGGATAATCATGACCTAGTCATATTATCCCGATAACTGCAGTACTAAAGAGTACTAGTTTCGTATCCTACGTGACCATCATCTCCATATGACTGGAGTGATACTTCCATCTTGACATCACACCCAATACACTACGATTCTCAATATACCCAGAAGAGGCGTACACAGAACCTGTTAAAGCCCTGGATGACGAAAACCTAAGTATATTGATTGTCGCAAGTATTAGCGGTGCGAGTCTCAGGTTAAGACCAAATACACCTACCCTGATTCGGACTTCCATAGACACACAGTCATACTACCAATGGAATTCTGATGGGTCTATCCAGAGCTAAGATGTTTCCGTACCATCGGTAAACACAACCTCCTATTGCACTTGCAAGAGTATCCAATACCCAAATATATGAGAACTATGTCGTTATGCTCCCATAACACGTACAAGTGCAATACTAGTCTATTCCGCATTATCGATGTCCAATCTCGATAATACTACGACTAGGGATGTTTTAATGATTAAACCTTCAAGGATTGATACTGTCTCATATCTTATCAATCCGGAACTAATCATATGGACTTTTATCATTTATATATCCCGGTAATCCAATTACAAATGATAAAAGAGCAATTTCCTTTGTCACATAGTTAATTTGTACAACAACACCATATTCTGTACAAATAGTGATGCTATGGGTCATAATTGTCCAACAATCTCTCACTTGGCCTATAGCCAATCACTCAAATGTCCTACACTTGAACTATGTACGGTTCGCTCAAAATTCTGCTGAGAAACTACTTTCGTCAGCGGATTTACAAAGTCATCATCTGATGCGATTTATTCGATCATCACATCGCCACGATGTATAATCTGAACGAATCAGATGAACAGTTGAAGTATATACTTGGATCGTTGATGAGACCATTAATTCTATAGCCTGTGATGTAGCCTAGCTCAGCTGCTAACAGAATTATTCCTAATCTAATTAGGATTATAAAGATCCAAAGTGCTTACATTGCTGCCTCAGCTGCAGCAATATTCTGCTTGTGTTGTTTATTCGGTAACAGTATCTTGCTTGGAAGATTTCCAGCTCACTGTTCCATTATTCAAACTATATAGTACCTCTTTATTACGACTTATAGTCATTTTTATCGGTTTGGAAACTTGCAACGGTGAACCCAGTCACTTCAAGTTCTCCTTCTCTATAGTATAAGACAGCATCCTTAGTTCATCTAAGATACTTAAGGATATTCTTAACATCAATCCAGTGTCTATCACTTGGATTGGCCTGATCGTGACTCCATATGCTCAAAGCATATGAGACACCAGGTCACGTACATTTATTTCAATGTACGAGTTCTCGGAGAGTTCCAACAACTTTTAGATCTATCCCAGTAGATCCTTATTCCTAGAATAAAGGTTGTCTCTTCCAAGAATTCTACGGAGAATTTTCATGAAAGCCAAGTTTTCACCGATTGTTTTATGGGAATATCATTTCCAAGAAATGATATATCATCATTTTATAGGACATTCACTGTCAGTGCGCTCCCACTAACTTCCTTATATACACAAGAATCAGTTTCGTTTTGAATTAAATCATATACCATTATGATTACATCAAAACGATAGTTCCAAGAACGCAATGCTTGCTTCAATCCATTCATGGATCGATTTAACTTGCAAACCTTGTTTGATTGTTTTTGGTACGATAAAAATCGTCAGGATATTGTAAACATCCTCCAAAATGTTTCCTTTTAAGGAAAGCGATTTTGACGTTCAGTTGCCATATTTCATAAATGAAACATGCAGCATCAGCAAGCATTATCCAAATGGATTGACCATGGCAACAAGTAAAAGGTTTCGTCGTAATCGACACAATGTTGATAACGATACCTTTTCGCTACAAGCCTAGCTTAGTACGTTATATGTTGTCATCCATGTATGTCTTCCTTGAAGACTTATATAGTACCAATAGGCACAATGTCTTCCGGTACAACAACCAGTGTCCAAACTTGGTTGGTATACATGGAATCCATTTCGGATATCATGGCACTTTGCCATAATAGGGAGTCGATACCTTGTATCACTTCCTCATACGAAGTCGGTTAGAATTCCTCAATAAGATTGACATCTTAATGAGGTGAGATCAGAAACCCATACCTCCCAAGTTGTTTTCTGACTCTCTCCGACTTACGAGGTTCTTGTGTATTTGAAGATTATTGGTACAGTTTCATCCATGATGAACTGTTTGTGTTCCATTAAGGAATCGGTGTCTGGAATAGTATTACTCTGATTTTCATCGAGTTTTACTTTCCTCCCACTTACCACTGCATATAGGTATTCCTTTTAGGAAAACCGCATGACGAGCAACAATTACATTGTTCTCTTGTGAGTTGTATAAGTATTATACTTTGGTTATCCTAGGATAACCTACAAATTTAGGCACTTATCCGATTTGGGTTCTAGTTTGGTATCATCCAAACATATGCCCAACATTCCCAAATCTCCAGGAATGAGAAAACTTAGTTTCTTTCCTGTTCATATCTAATATGAAGTCTGTCAAACAGATTTTCATGGAACCTTATTCAAAATAAGTTTTGCACTGTTTAATGCGTATCCCTTAGAAGGAAAATGGTAGCTCAGAGCGACTCATGATTAACCTTACTATGTCCAACAAGGTTCGGTTTCTCTGTTCGGACACACCATCAAATTGAGGTGTTCCAGGAGGAGTCATTTGTGAAAGAATACTATACTCTTTCAAATAATGAGAAGCTTATTGCTTAAGTATTTCCATCACGGTCTAACCGTGATAGTTTTAATACTCTTGTCGATCTGTTTGTCTACTTCGTGTCGAAACTCTTTGAATTTATCAAAAGTTTCTGATTTGTGTTTCAAAAGAAACACATAACCATAACGCGATGCCACATCCGTAAAGGTTACGAAGTGTTCATATCCACCTCTAGCCTAGCTAGACATGGGCCCACTTACGTCACTATGAACGAGGGCTAACATATCGGTGGTACTTACACTTTTACCAAGTAAAAAGTGTTTTAGGCACCTTGCCTAATAAACTAGATTAGTAGACTTCATTTGATTAGAATCAAATCTGTCCTAATACCCACTCTTCGAAAGTGTGGATATACGAGTCTTGTTTAATGTGTCCCGGACAACAATGCCACATATAAGTCTCAACTGATTAATTCAGTTTGAGCTATTTGTTTGTCATGTTATACGTTTGAAATTCATTTATATTCAAAATATAAATACTGTTATTCACATATAATGTGTTCATCTCAATATCATCTTTATAAAATAAAACACTTTAGTGTTCTAGAATATAAATGTATACCCGCAACGAGTTATACTCTGATATAGAGATAATGTTTCTAGTCAAACTAGTTACATTATAACAGTTTCCTAATTTAAGTACACACCCGAATGGTAGTTCCTAAACTTAGGATTCTACGGTTAAAACAGCGACTCTCGTCCTGTTTCCGATTCGCAGATCAATCTCAACTGAAGTCAGTATCCTGCTAATCAGCAGATTCCGCACATCAGTACATATTTTATGTACGACATCTAGTATCAAAAATCCAATTTGAAACTAATAGCGAATATGTTTATGACAAACATACTTAAAGCCGGAGCCTTGCCCCGCTTTCAATTCCTTCATGTCTGCCTTGTCCATACGGCAGTCACGCTTAGTGACCCCGTTTGCCACATTTAGGCAGACATCTTGGGATATGACCTTCGTCTTCCTAGAAGACTGTGATGATTTTGTCTTTGCCCCTTTTAGAAGCTATGGCTCTGCTACCTTGAGCATAGCCATCAACTCTCCAAGAGTTTTCTCTTGGTTCATAATGAACCTGCCCCAGCTTTCGGGTAGAGACTATAAGATCAAATCTTTGGTAGTCTCGGCCACGTAGGTAATGCCCAGCTAACCTAGCTGATCGATGTCAGCAATCATCTGCGATACCTAGTGCTCGACAGATGTACCCTCTGACATACACGAGCGAAAGAGCTTCTTATACAATTTGTACTTCTAAGAATAAATCTATGAAGATCTTTAATTTCATCATCATAGTACAAGGATCTAATCCTTAATTTTGACAACGGAATTAAAGTGTCATTGCAACAAGCATAATGGATTGAGCACTAAAGTTATCATTACATGAATCTTCCAAAGATCATGTTCTACTATTTGCTCAACTCCGGGCTTAGGCCCAAGAGGTTTCTCTATCAAATAGAGTAACTTCTTAGTTATCAGGACTATCCTGAGGTTTTATTCCCAATTTGAAAATTAAAGCCGTTTAAAGACATTTTTACCCATGTATATGTTTTAAACGCTAATCTTTCAGTTATCTTGATTGCTATAGTCCAACTATCCAATCAACGATTTCAGGTACTATCAATTATAATGATTATTATAGTCTAACTATATAATCAACTATAATTTGTTTGGTTAAATTCAAATATATTGATTACTATAATCCAATTATATAATCAATTATAAATTGAAGTAGTTTGAATACAGTCCAACTGTTTAATTAAAACAACGATTAAATATTAGTCCAACTAATATATTTAAGTAATGATGAAAAATGAAATGAGCGCGTATTGGCAAGTATCTAAACAAAATTGCAAATTTAATACTTGCCTCCCACTATTTTTCGGCGAGCCTCTAACCCTCTGTTGAGTACTCGGGAAACCTAACTTCCTAGTGGGCTAGGATCCCGTTAAATAACACACAACCTTGACTTTGGCCAACAAAATGTATGATATTTAACTAGGTAGATCTCTAAGATCAATTGGATCTCATCCAATTCCTAGATCCAGTAGGTGGACATCCAAGTCCGAAACATATATCTAATATATGCCAATATATCCAATATTCCCTAACCTTTTTCCTCTGAATCAATTAAGCCTTGGCTTTGGCACAACAAACTTAATGATTCCAGTTAAGCGGGACCCATTGACCTTGGAAAGCTTCGTAATCGATGTCGATGGACAAGAAGTGATCTTGACTTTGGCCAACAAATCACAACTTGGACAAGACATGTGATAAGGAACAAAGCCTTCATGATTCAAACACATCCGCGATGGACAAAGGCCTTGACTTTGGCCAACAAACCAGTGCCAATCTTGGATCTTGAGAATGAATCATTCAATGGAAGGAAAACGCTTAATATATTTGTTGAGGGTTTTTCGCGTAATTAGCAACCAATTAATTATCTTTGTTAAGGTCTCATCATACACCCTTAAATATGCATTTTAAAAACATAATAAGGCGCGTAAATAAATTTAATAATGATATACAGATGGATATTTAAAACACTTTGTTCCTAGAACAAATCTCTCCATTTCCTCTCTCCCGCTAGCACAAATCTTACTTCTACCCAATTACATAACACTTCTAAAGAAACCTCATTTACATTTAGGGGAATAGGTGAGAAGAGAAATACAAAGAGTCAAGTAGGTAATAGGCTGGACACGCAGGTCCAATTTAATAAATTCTAAATTTATTACAACAATTTCCAAAATTGCCCTCACCCTTCTAATATCCATCCGATATACATTATTCATACATCACATCCATGTATTCACACAAAGCGTGTTATCAATCAATCTAATCCAATTAATTAATCTGAAATTAATGACCATCCAATGTTCAAACAACGATTTGATTTGCGCGAGTCAAACTCGTTTTAAGAATAAGTACTCAAAGTACGAATTCTTGAATTATATTAAACTACAACATTAAATCCAATTTAATTTGTATTTAATACTAATTCTTTATTTAATTCCAAATTAAATAGTTACACTTTATTAATGAGCCTTTGCGAATTAGATTCTAAATCTAATCATTACGGGTCTCAAAGCCCAATTAACATTCAATGTCAATTTAATTAAAGTCCAATGGACTTTCAATTAATTTATAAGGCATGGACTTTGGCAACCAAAGCCCAATAAGGAATCACCCTTTTGCCAAAAATCAATTTAGGCCCAATTAAAATTTTAAAGGTCCATTTTATATATTTGGACTTTATGAATATGGTTTTGGGTCCAATTGAATCCAACCAATTAACCTAAACCATACTTAGCCCAACCAAGCCCATTAATCCCAAATACAACTTTATTAGCCCAATTCCAAATTTAAGCCCAATTAATTTAATTACAATATTCCAACTATCACAATTAAATCAATTAAAGTGTATAGCCATAATTAATTAACCAAATTAACATTTCCAAAATACCAATTTACTCAATTAATCATGCTAATCATCATCAACACATGTCTAACATTATTGAATCAAAAATCAACTCATTTCCATGCTAATTGGTCACGGCAATTTGGGGTTTTTATGTCCGATTTCGATTTCAATCCAATTAAATCCTAAATCAATATTTCCCAAGTCTTTCAATTCATCCAATGATAAAAAAAAAATCACCATGACATTTAGGGCATGTTCAACTTTCGGCCAAGCCTACTAGTTTGGGGAA
The DNA here is from genome assembly GCA_019454045.1 of Zanthoxylum bungeanum. NCBI lineage: Eukaryota > Viridiplantae > Streptophyta > Magnoliopsida > Sapindales > Rutaceae > Zanthoxylum > Zanthoxylum bungeanum. The sequence continues at coordinate 17,309 of SKCR01035340.1, read as the reverse complement.
AATTAATCCAATTCATTTTTCATCAAATTGATCATGCATAACACTATGTTATCATCATTCAAGCATACTCAATCAATCAATTTCATCAAATCATGCTCAAATCAATTTTACTCAAATTTTACCCTAATTCTATTTCATGCTTAATCAAGGCTCTGATACCATTGTTGGGTTTTCTAGGTTATCCCATGATCAAATTAAGCTATGAAACATGTGAATACATCAAAGTAAAGTTGTGGAAGTACTCACTTTGATCGGCTTTTGGATGCGATGAAACACAAAACTTTTGCTCCTCCATTGAGCCATCTTTGTGCTCCAACAAGTTTCGGTCAACCCCTCCATTTGTGCTCCTTCAAGCTCCAAGCTTTAAGTGTGATTCCATGCTCATGAATGAGTTTCCCTATCACTTTTGTTTGACCCATTTGGTGTGCTAGCACTCTTGAAAAAATTTGCCACAAATCTTCTTTTTTGCTTCTTGTTGTTCTCGGCCAAGCCAATAACATTTAAGAGAAAAATGGCCCTTGGCCGAATGTGAGAGAGGAGAAGATGATGAGTTGTGTTAGTTGAATTGATTTCAAAAATCAATTCAAATGATATACCAAAAATTAAATAAACGGTATTAGTCATTCAAACCATCACATTTGAGTGTTTTGCACTCAACCATCAACCAACAACTTCCATCACATTAAAGTGATAAAGTTGACCAGTGATGTGATGCGTGATGTGATGCGTGGGCCCCACTCGATTCGAAATGCAAATGGACCCGCAAGAACTCCCGGGCTCGGGTTCGATAATTCTGAATTAACGAATTTTCTGTTGCGACGTAATTAAATTAAATTTAATTAAATAATTATGCCTAGCAAAATTACTATTCGCTTAGCGAATTAATTCTAAATTAACTTGTTCGCCCGAATTAAAATCCAATTTTAATTCCGCGTCGAAATCTTATTTCGTATAATATATCGAATATATTATTTTGTCGATTAATTCCAAATTAATCGTTCTCTCTCTTTAACTAATATTTTATCCTAGATAAAATATCTCTGTAATTAATCCTAGATTAATTTTCTCTCTCTTATAATTAATCCCAGATTAATTATATGCGAGTCATACGTCATCGGTGAATCTTCGGGAAGCGACCCATGAGATCCCCAGATATGTTGGCAGTAAACCCGGTCGTCGGACTATCTGAATACGTACGTACCTAGTACTACGTTTTTACCGATTTACAAGACATGGTTGGCTTCTAGCAAAGCACCGTGCCTACACAATTCTCCAGAAATACTCTTAAAGGAATATGTAATCTATATCAGGCATAGTATACGTAATATAGCGTATTGCGATCCAGTATCGGATGTCACGTGCTAGGCCTGGGGCTGGAATTGTGTATGCCCCGTACGAAGCACATGTCGGATCTCTGGTAACTAGTCTCTATAATCGGATAATCATGACCTAGTCATATTATCCCGATGACTGTAGTACTAAAGAGTACTAGTTCCATATCCTACGTGACCATCATCTCCATATGACTGGAGTGATACTTTCATCTTGACATCACACCCAATACACTACGATTCTCAATATACCCAGAAGAGGCGTACACAGAACCTGTTAAAGCCCTGGACGACGAAAACCAAAGTATATTGATTGTCGCAAGTATTAGCGGTGCAAGTCTCAGGTTAAGACCAAATACACCTACCCTGATTCGGACTTCCATAGACACATAGTCATACTACCAATGGAATTTTGAGGGGTCTATCCAGAGCGAAGCTGTTTTCGTACCATCGGTAAACACAACCTCTTATTGCACTTGCATGAGTATCTAATACCCAAATATATGAGAACTATGTCGTTATGCTCTCATAACACGCACAAGTGCAATACTAGTCTATTCTGCATTATCGATGTCCAATCTCGATAATACTACGACTAGGGATGTTTTAATGATTAAACCTTCATGGATTGATATTATCTCATATCTTATCAATCCGGAACTAATCATATGGACTTTTATCATTTATATATCCCGGTAATCCAATTACAAATGATAAAAGAGCAATTTCCTTTGTCACATAGTTAATTTGTACAACACACAACACCATATTATGTACAAATAGTGATGTTATGGGTCATAATTGTCCAACAGAGAGGCCGTGGAAGTTTGATAGGAATGTGATACATGATGGGTTTTGAAACAAATATTCATTCCAGCATAAGGGCAAGCCCATTACATTATACCCTTTGACACCAAGACAGGTCCATGATGATCAAGTCAAATTACAGTTGGAAAGAGAAAAAGAGAGAGAGAGAGAGAAGCTGCATCCTTGGGGGGTAAGAGTGATAATAGTGAGAAAATGAGATCTAAACCCGAGAGTGGGGGAAACACTGGGATTAGAACCGAGAGTAAACCCAAGTGAAAGGGGGATGAGGGAGAGAGTGAGAAGAAAGAGAGAGTGAAAAATAGTTTTATCTAGGTAGAGGAGAAGTGAGGAGAGCCTACAAAGCTAGCAAACTCTTGTTGCTGCTAGTGTATAAAGACACACCACATTTTCCTTTACTTACTAACACTAACAGTTCACTTCTTGTTTCTATTTCTTCTCTTTTGCAGGAATTTGAAGACGTGCTCACAGAGGACATCCCTAATGGGCCCACCCATTCGAGGGATAGAACATCAGATTGATTTCGTGCCTGGAGCTGTCATTCCTAATAGACCCGCATATAGGAGTAATCCTGATGAGACAAAAGAACTTCAGAGGCAAGTTGAGGAGCTGCTGGAGAAGGGTTATGTACGAGAGAGTATGAGCCCATGTGCAGTACCGGTGTTATTAGTGCCTAAGAAGAATGGGACGTGGCATATGTGCGAAAGTTCATGTTGTTAGAGAGAATTAATCAGGTACGCTCTCTGAATTCATCCGATTAATTCTTTATTTGTATTCTAAGCTCTTGTGTTAAAGGTCATGTTGCAAATAAATTCTAACATGTGGTATCAGGCATCAGGAACACAATCTTAGAATCTATGGATTTTTCATAAAATTAAAGAAAAATCTGTTGAATTTTTCAAATGATTTTTTGTTAGATCCATATTATTTGATTTGTTGATGATTATTATTAATTAATCCAAATTTTAAGCACATAAGGTTATTGGATTAATTATTAATTCAGACATATAAATTTTAGGATTTATGAATACTGAATTTTTGTGAAAAGAAGTTCGAATCTTTAGAGGAATGAGTTCTAAGTATTTGGTTGAATTAAGAAAATTTGCACTTCCATTATTGTTGTTGGCTTTGAAAAGTCAATAAAGGCAGCAAATAAAAAAAATTGAAATGGCTTTTAATAAAATGAGGCTGCCGACAGCCTTTATGAAGGCAGTCTTGCGCGTGCATCACACGCGCGCGCCATCCCAGCTCGCGGATAAGTCATTTTTGGCAAATTTATTTCAGATCCCTGTTAATAGTATTCAGGTCCTCAACTATTATACTTGATCCTTGAACTTCATTTTAACTTCAGTTTTATCCCAAAATTTACAAATAAAGTCATAATTAATTGTGTGACAATTTAAGAGATAAATTATTATCTCATAAAGTTTCATTTATACATAGGTATAAAAATTGTCATTTATTAGAGAGAATTAATTATCTCTCATAAAGAAAAATTTCAATGCAATTAATTTATTGTGACAGAGATAAATATACAGAATTAATTTATCTCATAAATTTTATCACAATATTCAGGAATGTAATTTTATGGACAATTCAGCCCCTTGTCTATAAATAATAAAATTACATTATTAAGGTTATTTTTCAAGATAATATAATATGTATCTCGATGTGAGAATTGGTTATGAGTTTAGTGAAACTGCAGCCACCAAAGTGACTTTTTTACTGAATCTTTTAAGTGATGACGGTCTCGCATGTTTTATGGATGTTTCTATTTTTTGATGTGCAGTCTTATGTCCAAAGATGTGTATTGTGTGTTAAATTTTGGAAATGTTACATATGAGACATATGATTGGGAATGGACTAGTCTGAGTGGTTTATTCACCCAAAGGTGGTAAACTTACGAGGATTGGATAAGTTTCAGAATCGTCTTATATGAAGAATTTTTAAATACATATTATATATTTTGTCCAAAGGTGTTTATACAGTGATGTGCTAAAATTCTTGGTATATTACTATTTTATGTCTTGGAGTATTTATTGTCTTGTGTTGTGCTTAAACTAAAGAATTGCATTGTTATTTATTTTTCAGTCACCTTTTCAGTTAACAACAACACTATGACTATAAAGATGTTGACTGGCTCCAATTTTAAAGTGTGGAATAGAGATGTGCAGTTGGCTATTAAATTAGCAGATATAAATCTAGCTATATTACTCATAAGCCAGTTGATATTAATAGTTCCAATACTGATACGGATAAATAGTTGCATACAATATGGCATAAGTCAAATCGCATGTGTTGTTTGACTATAAAGAGATCAATTCCTGAGCATTTGCTAAGTGGTCTTCCAGAAACCTCTATACCAAGAGATTTCCTAACAGCTGTATCTGAAAGATATAAAGTCTCAATCAATGCATAAATTGATACCCTTTTGAAGCAATTATACTCAATGAAGTATAATGGTAATGAAGGTGTTAGGGAGTACATTTTGATGATGGTCTATATTCAGAATAAGTTGAAAAATCTTCACACGGTTTTTCCTGATGCTTGCATTGTCCATCAAGCATTGAATACTTTACCTACAGAGATTGGTACAATTGTAACTACTTACAATTCGAGGGAAGACCGTGGAATGTTAATGATTTCATTGCCGTTGTGTTGATGAGGAAGAGAAACTTAAGGCAGGGCATATGGATACATCTCTCATTGTTTCTAAGCCTCGCAAGAAAGGTAAGAAATCTAAATTTTCAGCTTCTGGTAATGTTCAAAATTACACAATAAAACTGGTCAGACAAGTACTGAGGGTGGTACTCAAGGTGTCTTCAAGAAAGAACTTAAATATTTCTTTTGTAAAAAAAAGGGCATAAGAAGTCAGAGTGTTCCAGGTATAAAGTTTGGTTAGAGAAACATGGGAATACATGTAACTCTTTGGTTTTTGTTGTATGTGAATCCAATTATGTTAATGTCATATCCAGTTCTTGGTGGCTTGACAGTGGAGCAACTAATCATGTTGCTTTCACATTGCAGAGATTCATAAACAATAGGAAACCAAATAATGATGAGTTCAAGCTCATAGTTGGCAATAATGAATTGGTGGATGTACATTATGTTGGAAATATTTGTTTAAGACTATACTCCAATTATGAACTTGTTTTGACAAGTGTTTTGTATGTACCATCTTTTAAACAAAACTTGATATCAGTATCTGTACTCGACAAACAAGGTTATGGTTTTGAGATTAATACAGGTTTTGTATCTGTATATTTCAACTCAAATAAAGTTGGTCATTGTGTTCTGTCATACGGTTTGTAATGTCTCTTTTTAGCATCAAGTGAAGTTTATTCCAATTCATATAATATTGAACAAATTGCCAAAAGACACTTAATAAAGGAAAAGGCGTTCATGTTGTGGCATAAAAGACTTGGCCACATTTTTAGGGAAAAAGTAGAAAGGTTAATAAAGTATGATATCCTACCTACTCTTGACTTTAGTGACCTATAAACATGTGTTGACTGTTGTAAGGGTAAACTAACCAAAATAAAGAAAAATGAATCTACCGTAGCTCCGATCTTTTACATATTATTCAGACAGACATAAGTTGACATTATTCACCCACAATTTGCAATAATAAGTATTATATAACATTCATTGATGATTTTTCCCGATATGGATATCTGTACTTGATTAAGGAAAAGTCTGAAGCCCTTGATAAATTCAAGATCTTCAAGACTGAAGTTGAGAAACAGTTGGGAAAAATTATCAAGATTGTTAGGTCTGACCGGGGTGCTGAGATTATGGTAAACACGGGTTCAGTTGACAAATAAATGGACCGTTTGCCAGATACTTAGAAGATTATGGAATAGTAAGTCAATTTACTATGCCAGGTAGTCCTGAACATAATGGTGTGGCTGAAAGGCGGAATCGCACCCTTCAAGAGATGGTAAGGAGTATGATGTCTAGAACTAACCTACCAGACTTCCTTTGGGGTGAGGCAATTAAAACAGCCTTATACATCCTCAATAGAGTTCCAAGTAAGTCTGTTTCTAGAACTCCTTTTGAAATATGGACTGGTAGGAAACCTAACATGAGTCACCTCCATGTTTGGGATGTCCTTCAAAAGTACGTCTTTATAGTCCCACTTAAGGTAAGTTGCAATCCAGATCTACTCGTTGCTATTTTATAGGATACCCTAATCATTCTAAAGGCTACAGATTTTACTGTAGAGAATGGGGTTCCAAGATTGTAGAATCACAAACAGCTAAGTTCTTGGAATTTGATGTGGTTGATAAAGATAATCATACAGAAATCTCAAATCAATGACAACAGACCAGAATAGTTCATATACCTATACCCATACAGTCTGAGACCTTAGAACCTACATATACAACTAATCCAGTTATGGAGGAGGAACCCATACAGATAAACGAGGTTCCGCCATTACAGGATATAGCTGCAGAGGTTCCATTAAGAAAGTTAACCAGAGTAAGGCGGTCTGTTGTTCCCTCTAATTATGAAGTTTATCTAAATGAGATTGATTATGACATAAGCCATTGCACTGATCCAACAACTTTTAAAGAAACCGTTTCTAGTTCTCAATCCGATCTATGGTGGAATGCAATGAGAGATTAAATGCAATCTATGGGATATAATGGTGTGTGGGAGCTTGTTGAATTACCTGAAGGTTGTAGACCTATTGGCTGTAAATGGGTCTATAAGACCAAGAAATACTCCAAATGGAATATTGAGAGGTTTAAAGTCAGATTAGTTGCCGAGGGATTTACTCAGAGAGGAGGAATGATTATACTGAAACTTTTTCTCATGTATCTTCTAAAGATACATTTAGAGTAATCATGACACTAGTAGCTCATTATGATTTAGAGCTACATCAGATGGATGTTAAAACTGCATTCCTAAATGGAGAATTAAGCGAAGAGGTATATATGGTACAACCTGAAGGATTTCAGAAAGATGGTAAAGATCATCTTGTTTGTAGACTTAAATAGTCTATTTATGGTTTGAAACAAGCCTCACGTCAGTGGTACCTAAAGTTTGACGATGTAATCTCTTTTTTAGGCTTTGTGGAAAGTAAAGTTGATAGATGCATATATATCAAGATCAGTGGGAGCAAATATATCTTTCTCATTCTCTATGTAGATGATATTTTGCTTGCATGTAACGATCTAAAAATGATGCATGAGGTAAAGCAGTCATTGTCTAGACATTTTAATATGAAAGATCTTGGAGAAGCATCTTTTGTTCTGGGTATTGAAATCCACAGAGATAGAACTCGAAGGGTATTAGGTCTCTCTCAGAAGGCATACATTGAGCGTATACTGAAGTTATTCAGTATACATGATTATGAATATTGGGATGTGCAGTGCCATATGCTAGTGCAGTGGGAAGCCTGATGTATGCACATGTATGCACTAGACCTGACATTGCATTTGCAGTTGATGTACTGAGAAGATTTTTATCTAATCCCGGAAAGGAACATTGGACTGCTATCATGAGAGTTTTTAGATATCTTAAAGGGACTAAAGATTACATTTGACATACATAAAGGTTGAGAATCTTGAACTAGTAGGGTATACGGATTCTGACTTTGCTGGTTGTTCAGATGATAGGAAATCTACCTCAGGATATGTGTTTATGCTAGCAGGTGGAACTATATCTTGGAAAAGTGTCAAGCATGCACTAGTAACATCTTCCACAATGCAGGCTGAGTTTGTAGCATGTTTTGGTGCAGCGTCACAGGCTCTTTGGCTACGAAATCTCATTAAAGAAAAGCCAGCTCTTGACTCCATTTCTAGACCTATAAGGTTATATTGTGATAATCTTTCAGCTGTATTATTTGCGAAAAATAATAAGAATATCACTGGGTCAAATCATATGGAGGTCAAATACTTGACAATTAAGGAGCCAGTTAAGAAAAGTGACATTATTGTATAGCATATTGGTACAAATGATATGATTGATGATCCTTTGACCAAAGGTCTTCGACCCATTGTTTATGTAAAGCATGTTGCTTATATGGGTTTGGTAAAGTCTTTTGATACCTTAGGTTAGTGGGAGGCATCATTGCTCTATGTTATTTTATTTGTACATTTGTACATGTATTTTGTGTATTTTGCAATGATTATCTATGAAGGTGCATCTTCATTGGAAGATATTAATATTTATTGTTTGATATATCATTGTGTAAAGTCTTATGATGGGTGTCAATCATAAGCATTGGCTTGGGGCATAAAGTTATAAAGCCTTGTTGGTATGTCATGTGACACATAAAGTTTATCTCAGGATAATAAAGTTATAAAAGACATACATGCTTATTATTTAAGCCTTGATTTCTCATGCGTGCCTCGGCTGCATAAGGTAGAGAAATTGGTGATCGATAAGAGAAAATAGCACATTAATTTTAGATCATAAAGTGAGTGTTATTGTATCTTACTGCTCTATCATATCTTCTTCATGTCGATAAGGTTGTTTGATATATGTGACCATGGAAGAGACTATGTTGCATTATAATGTAGGTACCGCCATGATTCTATATCTATGATCTTATTGGACGGAATGGTATACTAGAGTTGTTTCTGACCAATATTGGATCCATAAAGTATTCTTAGCATTAAAACATCCACAATTGATATCGCCCAAGTGGGAGAATGTTAGAATATTTTATTCTAATATTAATTATGGGCTTCTATTAATTGTGATACAGGTTTTAATAAAGCGCTAAGATAATTGGTTTTGTTAAAGAAACTGTGAAGCCAATTGTCTGATCTAATAAGGGGCTTGCACTCTATATTATTTGATGTGTGGATATTAGAGCCGGCTCTGGAATTGTTATGGTTTTGATGGACGAGCTCATTACACTCTATAAATTAGTGAGCTAAAATCTCACCCCAATCCTCTATAATAATACTCAATAATGCAAGATATATGTTTCTCTCTCTCATTAATGATTCATTATTAAAGTTAGTGAAGTTGTTATATATAATGCAATTATGATTTGTCTCCATTATGACAAAGTTACGCTGTGATATGAACATTTTAAAGTAGCATATTGTTGAAGGCATAAGAAACAAGGCAATTGTTATCATTTTGCCGAGAGTTTTCTTCCAATTGCAAAAGTGAGCAATTAAAGAAAATATCAAGAGAGATAAACGTTTAAGGCTTGATCAATTAAGGCATAAGGAAAGCTTAATAAGGAGAGTAAGTTTCTCACCATCAAGAAGATGGGAGTAGAGGGTGATCTCCTCAGTGTAATTTATCAACAGATTTATAGAAATTTTCCGCTGCTGATATGGATTCTAAATCAGGTACGCTCTCCGAATTCATCCGATTAATTCTTTATTTGTATTCTAAGCTTTGTGTTAAAGATCCTGTTGCAAATAAATTCTAACAACTATCCACCAATTCTACCTTTGTTTTGCAGGATCACTAGTGTCTCATCATACAAATTTTTGATTAAAGACTGAAGGCGAAATCTAGCGTCTGCATATCATCAAATGCATAAAGGGTTCACCTAAATGCTCTATTTCTTTACAAAAATCCACCAACAACAAAAATCCATCCCCCAACATGCAATATTCGGCCATGAGCTACAAAAATTCAAGTTTGGGAGTTCAATCAAATTAATGGATGGGTTCAAGTCATTTGGTCATCAAATGGACTAGCAAAGATCCTATCATGCTTAAATGCATCAATTTCTCCCTAATGAGTTCATGAATACGAAAATGATAAAGAAGAAAGCAAGCTTGAATTTTGAAAATCGAAGGGGATAAGGCTAGAAACTTACTTGTCTTGATAATGGCTTGGAAAGGTTACCAAAAGTTGCTCCCTATCTTGGCATGAAAGATGAAGCACGATTGGTGTTTGATTTCTAGAGAAATCGTGGAAAGAAGAGATGTTGGAGAAAAGAATGAATAGGGGCTATTTTAAATAGTAAGTGGCAGATTTTTATCAATAAAATATTGATTTAAATTAAGCCCATGTTAAATAACGGGGCAAAATTCGTAATAGTATAAAGCGGCCAGAAAAACGTGCGTATTTGATTAGGTTTTGGTCCAAATTGGAAAAATGTTCAATTTAAAAATTGTAGATCTTGATCTAAGCTTTCCAACCATATAAAAACCGTTAAAATCGGATACTGATAGTCCAAGTTATGGTCAAATACTAGAATTAATTGGTACACAGTAAAAAAATAATTGCGTACAAAAACTAAAAATGATTTACCGAATATCTGAAAAATTATTTGTGAGTACAATCGCGCTCATGCATGATTAATTTCACATATTACGTTACACATGAAAAATGATCGTCGAAATTACCGGAATATTACATTATAATATTCCGAAGGATCGTTGGTCCCATATTTCTAATTTAATGAGCTTTCTCTAGGATTGAGAAATTCTGGAAATTCTTTAGATATCACTTGGGATGGTTCTTGCCATATAAGTATATAACATATTATAACACATGTTATAATATTATTGGACCTTTCACTGTAAGTATAGTTTCTTAATGGGAAAATTTATTTATAGAATGACACGTGATCTATTTAAGTAGGGTAATAATTACACTTGCAACTATAATGATAGATATGCACTTAATTCTATGTTTGAAGTATTGGTTCAATATGTAATTAAGATCACAAATATTAAATAAAACTTTTTATTTAAAAATGGGGACCAAGACATAAAGCACGACCTATGACGCAACAAACAAAGGCCGGGCCAGGGACCGGACTAAACCAAACTTTTGTCAATCCAGGCACGAGACACACCCACTAACCCATTAGACATTCTCATCCCCATACAGAAAAACATATTCCCTACCCAACATATGTTAACCCGGCCCCAGGCTAAATTGTCCTAAGCCCATGCCTAGATCGGATTTAGGAAAAAAAAACCCAACCCCGCTTTTAATTAATAAAAGATATTTTTAATTAATATAAATTAATTTTTAATTTTAAATACATAAATTCATAATTAAATTTTAAAACTAAAATAAAAAATTCTAAAAATATTGAAATTCTTAATTTATTAAAAAATATTCTTTTTAAAAAAAAAAAAAAAATAGGGAAATTTAAAACAAAACTCGACCCAGGCCCGACACTACCATCCCTGATTCCCAAGAGTCCAAGACAAAGTGAACATATCATGATTTTGATTATAATTCCTGCAACACCATATATATTATATAAACAAACTATTAAGAATGATGGAGAGAATGTTCAAGTAAATCAAAGTTCTAAAATATTTTTAAAAAAAAATAAAAATCCAGCACCAATATTTGTATAACTAAGATCAGGGATATTACTGTATTACTGTATTTCGATATATCTCTTCTTTTATTTTTCAAAAAAAAAGTTCAAAAGGAAGAAGCTCAGCACGACAGAACTGTGCTGGGCCATTAGATCATGTTGGGCCGAGCTTTAATAGTCAACCACGACACGATCCCAACACAACACCAAGCACGAATGAGCCTAGAATACCGTATAGCTCTGCGCACTGGGGCAGACCAGAAAGTAAGAAACACTGCAAGAGACCTAAGAAACAGATGCTCTCTAAAATCTGTTGAAAGACACCATCATAAAACAAAATTCTGAGTTTATTTTGCATTTGATAAAATGAACAAAGAAAGAGCACATGTTTTCGCAAAACAAGGAAAAAGTTACAGCAAAGCAGCTTGCCAGCTTACCGCACTGGCTGCTGATTGTAGTGATTTTTCTCTTTCTTCTTTGCAGCAGCAAGCCTTGCATTCCTGGCAGCAGCCTCACTAGCAGCAGCCCGGCCAGCAGCATCCATCTCTTTACTTGACTTCTTCTTCTTTGAAGAAGCCACTTTCCTAAGCCGCCCTTTCACATCAACAGAAGTACCCGCTGCATTCTGGGTCTCTGCAGTTTCATCCGTCACATCTCCAACATTGGTACTATCAAGCTGGTCCTTTGATAGTTTGTCCTTCTTTTTCTTCTTTTTTGCATTTTTAATCTCCCCAAAGGCATTCTCCTTTTCAACATCCCCATTATCTTCTCCTTTCTTTTCTTGAGCAACACCTGAACATAGGTAGCAGCAGGCCATGTTAGTGAAGCTACTAAGTGACAAATGGAATATAGTAACAGCAATTGACCTGAAAAACCAACCATTGAAGTTCAATTTTGAGATAACCAAACATGTAAATATCCATTCTTGTCAGAATCAATACTTCACATGCTTAGAAAATTTTGCTTCATGTGTGAAAGTTGACTCATGTTCAAGTATAATGCTCTGTCAACACAATCTACACCCAACAGCTGACCATCTATAATAAAAGAATTTTGACTCTCGGAAAAAGGCACATTATGAAGATTTAAGATCAAACAGAATTCACAAATAAACTTTATCAGATACAAATAAAATATGAACCCACAGGAATAATAACATTGAAGGATGAGGACTTGACAGTTTTCCACATTTAACAAATAAAGCATTTAAAATTCAGTAACAAAACAATTCCAAAATTAAATGATCTTATACACACACACTTTATGTAAAACATGCACATATGCGCACACGCACAAAATACATCAGTGCTGTGGTTTAATAATTGATGTGAAATTACCATGTGATCCATCTTGGCAACTATCCTTATTCAATCCCATCTCAGCAAGAAGGGCATCAAGTTCTTCAAGACCCTTTTTCTTCAATTCCTTCTTTGATAGCTGCCTTTCTGAATCTTTTTGCACTGAAAGAGCTTCAGGAGGCTTCTTAACTACTTCGGTTTCATTGTCAAGTTCTTCCTCAACATCATCGTCAGCTTCATCAAGATCTTCTTCGTCACTGTCACTTTCCTGGAATCCAACTGGAATGAATATAAGAATTATCTAATATAACCAGATAACACAAATATCAATGCACTTATGAGATTTAGGACACTCGTATAAACATAATTGTAGCATTAAATACCCTAGCATTTTTCCTTCCGAAGTAGGAATAATTCCAATATCATAAATTTAGTAACATTTTGAACACCATGATCCAATAGATCTGGTTGAAATAAGGTATTGAGAATATTTATTCCCACTTTAATTGTGTAATTATTACGGGTTTTTAACCATCATATCACATATGCCATATTATTTCATATTATTTTCCAACCAATTTAATAACCATTTTTAGAAAAAGTGCTAAAACATAACCCTGAATGCACTTGAACAAAAAAATGAGTGGACCCAAACAATCAGGTTTTTGGCAACCACAGTAACTTCATCGGGTGGCCCATCGCGGCTCCTAGGTTTCGGACAGACAAGTAAGCCAGCCATGTCGTCTCTTTTTATAACCTCCATCAAAAGCTTGTTGTATTGACACATATTAGAGAGGATCTATCGAATCTAACAAACTAAACGACATCATCCTGAATGTTATTTAATTTATTGTGACAACATAACATAAAATCTTTTAGTAGAAAAGTTCAAAGCAAAGACAAACACATACCTAGAATTATCAAGGTTAACTAGCAGGAAAAAAGAGAAAATAACCAATTGATGATTTAATACATGTAAACCATAATAAGTGGCGTGTGAACCTTAACATTACACTCAATTACACATGTAAACTTCAAATCGTCAAATTATATTTTCATATAACTAAAAGCAAAGAAAAACATAAAATCGAATGCTAACCAACCAACAAAAACAGTTCAAATTCCATAACTCTCGGCAAACAGATATAAACAAAGACACTCATTAGGAAGAGATTTTCCTTCCAAAAATGTTAAACAACACAAAATATATATGCCCCCACGCAATCTCTACAGGATAACCCCAGCTTCGTTGAGCAAACATCTACAGCATGTGTAATCATCCAATTGTTGAGCAAAACAAATCCACATAAGGAAATGCAACAAACACTCATTATATCCTGAAATGGTAGCAAAGTTTTTTTTTTTTTTTTTTTTTAAAAAAAAGCACACACATACACACGCGTTCAGGTAACGGCAAGATCGTTTTCTTCATCGGAATATCCACATCAGTCAATCAATCAACACCTAAATTCAAAAAATAAATTCAGACAATTAAGTAAAAAAAAAAAAAAAAAGGAAACCTCGACATCAGGCTCCTGGGTCTCCTTCTTGTCAGCAGCGGCCCAAACCGATTGAGGCGGCGCGGTTGTAGCATAGTAATCGTCATCGTCCTCGTCATCCACGTCAGCCCATGATTTAACTGTGAGTGGCGCAGGGGCCCAGAAAACTTCCTTCTCCTTCTCGGCATTCTTCGATGTACCTGGCTCTTTCTGCGTGGATTTCTTCTTCTTCTTCTTCAAACTACCTAACGCCGCAAACACGTTCGCGCTGTTTATTACCAACGACTCGTCCTTCTTCCCTCCCACCATTATCAAACACTTTCTAGTAAGGGGCAAAACCGGAAATTGATATTTTCAATACGAAAATCAGACGATGAGGTTAATAAACCAAACGATCGGATTATTGAAATTAGGGTTTGTGAATGAAGAAAAATACAAAATGATCCGTTTAAACTGAATGTCTTTCTTTGTATAAAGAGATTTAAACTTGAAAGGAAAATTGAAAATATTTGTTTATTTTCTTGTATCTAGTATAATCTGAGAGAGAGATTGAGTGAGTGAAGGACGTTGATGGGCTTTGGGGTCGATGCACGTTGGCACCCCAAAGGCTTTAATTTGTTTTTTGTTTTTTGTTTTTTGTTTTTTGTTTTTTGTTTTTTTGTAGCAGAGTGAGTTCCGGAGGACGATGGTGGTTTTTTAAATTTTAGGGCTTACACGAGTAAAGATGAGGGATTATGTAAATGTGTGCTGATGTGGTGAGTGATGGTCAGCCGTTTGATTTATGATGTGTTTTGATATTGTGTGGTCCCCATTTAGGGGTGATGTTTTTAGCGAGGAGATCAGAACACACGTGGCTGGCATGCAGTTGTTTTGGGTCCACTTCATTTTTGTACTAGGGTGATACTTGTCTTAATGGCCAATGTGGCTCCCTTGGTTAGATCCGGACAAGGTTCCGGTTCGAAACCAGAATCAAACCGGAACCGAATCGGTTGGAATCGAACGGTTTTGGTTTCAACCGATTCTGATTCCGGTTCCAAAATCGAACCGGTTGGAACCACTAGAATCGAACGGTTCTAGCGGTTCCAAACGATTCCAACCGGAACCATAAGGTTTCGGTTGGAACCCTAGGGTTCAACGGCTCACGGGCTGGGGCAGGTTGCTCCCTGCCCCAATTTCCAAAAAAAAAATAATAATAATAATTTTTTGGGATTTCTTAAATTACCTCTAATAACGGTAATAAAATGGTTAATTTTAGGGGTAATTTAGGTATCACAACAATATTCTAAAAATATATAAATATGGGTGATTTTTCATTATTTTAACACACCAATTTCTCAATTCTCTCAATTCTTACAATTCTCTTATTCTCAATTCTCTCATTTGCAAATTACAAATTACAATTTATCATTATCAATTCTCTAATGGCAAGCTCATCTGAGAACACAATGTCAAATGTGTCAACCCAAGAGAGCGGCCCTAGTATCGGTTCACGGAGAAGAGAAGTTAATATATTGGAAGTCAGACGGTCTTTATTACATCCAAGCACTCTAGAAGCAACATCATGTGTGGATGATTGGACCCGAGCTGATCTGAGACAACAACAAGATGCCCTTGATGAATTTGAAGACTTGTTCGATAATGCATCTGCCAGTGCAAGCGGAACTGGAGCTGAATGATCAACAGGCACGGATGATGATTGATAATTAAATATTTAAATAATTGTAAAATTACAATCGGGGAAATATCTTTAAAATGTAATAGAACTACGTGAGCTTCGATTCATCTCACCCCTGGAGGATACGTAGGCAACTTAAGTTTTTAAAAATTTAAGTTCAAGCTCTTTAATTTATTTATTTTTTATTTGTTCAGATAAATTTTTTTTTTTGTAATTTAATGTAATTATGTAATGTAATTGTAATTTTATTATATAAATTCAAATTCTTAATTTTAAATTACATTATTTTATTAATCTCAATTTTTTATTTTCAATAAAGCAAGAAAAAAACCGAATGGAACCGGAACCGAACGGTTCAGTTGCAGTTGTGGTTCCGGTTCCGGTTCCACATTTAGTGTGAAACCGGAACCGAACCGATTTGCTTTTAGCACTATAATTTACTGCTCTCTTCTTTTTCATTAAAAATAAAATATTATTATTGTTATTTCTTTTTAGCCCTATAATTTTTTTTCTAATATGACATATAATTCATATATTTCTTGGACATTTATCTTAAAAAAAAATAAGTTATATTTATTTCTTAGAATTTGGCATCAAAAGATTTACCTTTTTTGGCTTTTTATTTTTTTAATTTAACCTTATAACAATCTCCATCCCTTCTCATTCATATGAACAAGATTTGAACCTTAAAACTCTTATTAGACACAAAATTATTATTGTCATTTGACACAAAAGATTTTAATTAACTCAACTGGATACCACTTATTAACCCTTTCGCTCTTCTTATTTGTGTTATGAGCACATGTTTCGTATTTTCAAATAAATAAACAAATAATATATAACATGTGACAATGATATAGCTTTTGTTGATGGTGGTTTCTAACACCGAATAAGTTTGAAGTCTAGGGAAGGGGTAGAATGAGATTTACACTTGGAAGATGATGGAGGCCCAAAATGCGGAGGAACACCTAAGGGAGAACTGGTTGATGAAGCTAGGTTGGGCTACCGACCCGACCTAAAGAAAATATATCAGATTCGATAGCATTTGAGCACACAAGAAAGCCGACCCGATGTGGTTTGTGGCTACCGACCCAACCTAGTAAAGAAGTAAGGAATAATTGATCCAATACCATCCACCTCAGCACGCCGACCTCCAAACTGAGGTAGAGGTCTCAGTATCTTGTACCCACATGTATATGACGTATGTCCTGCATGAGAGTTTGAGCTTCTAGATGACTGATGTGACGGAAGTAAGTCAACAACTTTCACTGGGAAAAGACTCTAACAGACGGAAAAGTGTCAGAGTGGTTGAGTTACGGGCTATCACGTTGGCAGAACGTGCAGCAGTGAACAATATATTAGAATGACGGGCTTCTGGTGACAGAGGATGGTTGAGTTATAGACCAGAGTTACTGT